>JASCZI010151501.1:25829-37012 GCA_036250425.1 Stylosanthes scabra | reverse complement strand
GTCGTGGTCCTAAAGCAGGGAGAGATCAAAGCAGAAGCAAGTCTCGTGGGAAGTTTAAGAATATTGAGTGTCATCATTGTGGTCAAAAGGGACACGTGAAGAAGTTTTGTTGGCAATTGAAGAAAGAGAAAACAAAGGCAAGTAAAGGCAAGAGCACAAGTAAAGATGATGATGTCGATGAAGACAAGGTAAATGTAACTCGTGATGATTTTCTTCTTGTTGAGGAGTTTGAATCTGTTAACCTTGTTGATAGTAGCACTAGTTGGGTGATTGATAGTGGTGCTTCTATTCACATTACATCTAGGAGGGATTTATTTATTTCTTATACTCCTGGTGATTTTGGTGATGTGAAAATGGCTCATGAAGGTGTTGCAAAGTGTGCTGGTGTTGGACAGGTTTGTTTAGAAACCTCCAACGGTACCAAGTTGATTTTGAAGCATGTGAAGCATGTTTCGGATATTCGGTTGAACTTACTTTTTGTTGTTAAGTTGGCTGATGAAGACTTTGATAGCTCATTCTCTCGGAAGAGTTAGAAGCTCACCAAGGGTTCCATGGTTGTTGCTAGAGGTACACGACACTCTGCTCTTTATTTAACTCAAGCAAAAGTTGTGAAAGATGTCGTTAATGCTGCTGAGTTTGTTGATGGAACTGGTTTATGGCATAAGAGGTTATGTCACATGAGTGAGAAGAGCATGAATGTCTTATCCAAGAGGAATTTGTTATCCAGTTGTAAGGTTGCTTTGCAAAAATGCAATCACTGCTTTGCTGGGAAATAGAACAGAGTTTCTTTCAAGAGTCATCGACCTTCAAGGAAGCTGGAGATACTTGACTTGGTGCATTCTGATGTTTGCGGTCCGATGAAGATAACAACACTTGGTGGGTCTGTTTATTTTGTAACCTTCATTGATGATCACTCTAGGAAGTTGTGGGTTTACACATTGAAGACCAAAGATCAAGTGTTGGGTGTAATCCAGCAATTTCAAGCTTCGGTTGAAAGAGAAACCGGGAAGAAGTTGAAAAGCACTGACAAAGGCGGTGAGTACTTAGGTCCGTTTGAAGAGCATGGTATACGACATCAGAAGACTCCTCCGAAGACTCCTCAGTTGAATGGCTTGACTGAAAGGATAAACAGGACACTGGTTGAAGAGTTAGGTGCTTGTTGTCACAATCTAGATTGCCGAAATTCTTTTGGGGTGAAGCTTTGAGCACTGTTGTTCATGTTTTGAATCGGACACCATGTGTTCCTTTGGAGTATGAAGTGCCAGAAAAGGTGTGGTCAGGTAAAGATGTTTCTTATGATCAATTAAGAATCTTTGGTTGTAAGGCTTTTGTTCATATTCCTAAAGATGAGAGGTCCAAGCTTGATGTTAAGACTAGGCAGTGTATTTTTATTGGCTATGGCATTGATGAGTTTGGATATAGGTTTTATGATCCTATTACCAAGAAGGTGATCCGTAGTAAAGATGTTGTTTTTGTTGAAGAACAAACATTGAAGGATATTGATAATGCAGATAAGTCAATTGTTCAGCCTAGTGATGATTTTTCTGAGTTAGATATTACTCCTACTATGCCTATGGCGGAAGGTGGTAGAGTTGAAGCTCAAAATAATGAGCATGATATAGGTGCAGGTGAAGATGTGATAGTTGAGCCTACACATGATGAAGTTGGTGATGATGTTCATGATGAAGAACCAACTTTGAAAATTCCTGCAAATGCACTTAGGAGGACTATAAGAGAAAGGAAGCCTTCATCAAGGTATTCTCCACATGAGTTTGTCTTGTTAACTGGTGGGGGAGAACTTGAATGCTATGGAGAAGCCATTGAGGATGAAAGCAAAGCTCAATGGCTTGAGGCTATGCAAGAAGAAATGAAGTCTTTGCTTGAGAATGATACCTATGAGTTGGTGAAGCTACCTAAGGGTATGAGAGCCTTGAAGAACAAGTGGGTATTCAGAATCAAGAATGAAGAACACAGTTCTGATCCCCGGTATAAAGCTAGATTGGTTGTCAAAGGATTTAGCCAGAGAAAAGGTGTTGATTATGCATGAGGAGATCTTTTCTCCTGTTGTGAAGATGTTATCCATTCGTGCTGTGCTTGGTTTAGCAGCTTCTTTTGATTAGGAGATTGAGCAAATGGATGTGAAGACAACTTTTCTTCATGGTGACTTAGACAAGGAGGTCTACATGGAACAACCGGAGGGTTTTGTTGTTAAAGGGAAGGAAGAATTCGTGTGCAAGTTGAAGAAGAGTCTTTATGGATTGAAGCAAGCTCCAAGACAGTGGTACAAGAAGTTTGAATCTGTTATGGGGGAGCATGGTTACCACAAGATTACTTCAGATCATTGTGTATTTGTGAAAAAGTTTCTTGATGATGATTTTATCATTCTTCTGCTTTATGTGGATGATATGTTGATTGTTGGCAGGGATATTTCCAGGATCAATGAGTTGAAGAAACAGTTGAGCAAGTTCTTTGCTATGAAGGACTTGGGTCCTGCCAAGCAGATTTTTGGCATGTCAATTGCTCGTTATAGAAATTCCAGAAAACTTTATTTGTCACAAGAGAGGTACATAAAGAAGGTGCTTCAAAGGTTTGGCATGAATGATGCCAAATGTGTTGCTAGTCCTCTTGCTCCTCATTTTAAGTTGAGTGCGAATCAATGTCCAATCACTGAAAAAGAGAAATAGGAAATGGATGAAGTTCCTTATGCCTCAGCTGTTGGAAGCTTGATGTATGCTATGGTGTGCACTAGACCAGACATTGCTCATGCGGTTGGTATTGTGAGTCGCTTTCTCTCAAATCCAGGTAAAGAACATTGGAATGCTGTTAAATGGATTTTGAGATATCTCAAAGGTACAACTAACTTGAGTTTGAGTTTTGGTGGTGAGAAACCTTTGCTAGTTGGCTTTACTGATGCAGACATGGCAGGAGATGTTGATTCTCGAAAGTCTACTTCAGGTTATTTGGTCAAGTTTGCAGGGGGAGTTATTTCATGGCAGTCGAGGCTACAGAAGTGCGTTGCACTTTCTACCACAGAGGCAGAGTTTATTGCATCAACTGAAGCGTGTAAAGAGTTGTTGTGGATGAAAAAGTTCTTTATAGAACTTGGTTTCAAGCAAGACCATTATGTGTTGTTTTGTGACAGTCAAAGTGCGATTCAGCTTGCTAAGAATTCCACTTTACATGCAAGGTCTAAGCATATTGATGTTAGGTATCATTGGATAGGGATGTTTTGAATTCCAAGTTGTTGGAATTTGATAAATTCCACATAGATGATAATGGTGCTGATATGATGACAAAGGTATTGTCAAGAGGAAATCTTGAGATATGTTGTTTGATTGAAGGGATGGCGATGGCCTCCACCTAGTCGAGAAGGGGGAGATTTGTTGGGTTGGGTTTCTCTCCTAGTGAGGCCCAAGCCTAACACATTTAGGGTGTGAAACACACTCTTGCAAATACACACAATTAGATTTGGGGTTCCTTGAGGGAGAGAGGCAGCCAAGAAGAGAAAAGTGAAAAGAGAAGCCAATTTTCGTTTTTCACCCACAGCAGAAAATTCAATCATCGGTTTCTCACTCGTTCACCGTTAGATTGGCTTCAAATTTGGATAACATGTTCGCCTCATCTGGTTCTTCATTTTGAACGGTGGGGATTTCGAGTGGAGCTTTGTGGAGGGAGAAATGGCCACGGGTAGCAGCCCTGTTTTGGGTATTTTGCATCTTCTTCATTCTCATTTGTAACCGTTGTTGCTTGGTGTTTTGGCTGTTTGTAAGCACGATTTGTGCTATATTTTGTGACTATCTTATACCTCATATTTGATTATAGTGAAGCTATTTCATTGGTCTAGACGACCCATGGTTTTTACTTCTCACATTGAGAAGGTTTTCCATGCTAAAAATCATTGTGTGTGCTTGTTGTTGATTTGGTTGATTTATTTGCTTGTGATTGCTGCTGCCATAGAGTGTTAGTGTTACTTGAATATTTTTCTTGTGTTGAATATTTATGCCGCTTCCGCTGCGTGGCTCTATCATGATGATGATTGATGGTGGTAAAAGGGGAAGGGTTGGGGTTCAGGGAAGAAGACGAGCAGTTTTTTTTTTTTAATTTAATTTATTTTACTTAATCATTAATGAGGTTAAATATGTCATTTATATTATATTCAAATTTAATAATAGATTTAATTTTAATGACTTGTCTATCATTGCCAAACACTAATTGTTAGTGTCCCATCCATTAGTGTCTACGTCTTAGTGTTACGTCCTGTCCTCTTCTAAAAAACAAACACAGCCCTAAAGAAGATTTATATTAAAGTTCTTCAATGGAAGGAGTAATAACTAATAAGTGTTTTCTCTATACGTTTTCAAAGAACACCTCCATTAAGCATTTGAGTATACCTGTAGTGGATCAAAATTGTCTTGACATCCAACTTAGAATATGAGTATCTAAGGATCTCTAACTTTATTTTTCTGACTTCATATATGTGAACATATAAAATGATCTATTCTTAACTTGTTCAAATATCTGCCAAAAAATACCAACAGTGTACACAATAACTGTAAGTGTATAAACTCAATATACATTATGCTACTATTTAAGCATATATGCACTTTGAACTTCATAACTTCTGAGGCACCTAATGAGAATATACTTGTCTCCCTTAGAATTAAGAGTACATATTCTTATTTGCAAGTTTACATGTCAAATTCTTTAAAGGTCTTACTACGTAATTCTTTTGTTATAATCCGAAAGTACTTTTATGAAATACTTAATAATCCCCAAAAGTACATTTAGCCGAGTTAAACTAACAAAGGGGCATAATTGTACTCTTTTTTCAAAGGTCAGGGGTTATTTTGTATTTCACAAAAGTCAGGGGTAAATTTGTACAATTTTTAAAAAATAAGAGGCATAAATGTCCTTTCCCTATATACAAATTCCTAATACAAAAGAAGTATGCTACAGACATACAAGGCAAACGAAATATACTTACTCTCATTGAACTGACATATAGTCATCAATAATAATTATCTCAAAAAATCGTATGAAATATTACTCCCACTGAATTAGCATATAGTCATCAACCATATTTATCTCAAAACACTGTATGAGATAATAATTTGATGAAATATTGTCATATTGATACTAGAAAGTTTGCTTGACTTCATAGACAGAATTCTTTAATTTGAGTCCATATCCTTATTGTATCTTGCGATACAATTTTATGACGCAAAATATCAATTGTCTCAACATTGCGATTGAGAAATAATTCCTTATATGTATCCACTTTTATTGTAACCCAAGATCTAAATATAACCTTAATACCATTATAATTTTAAATGAGTCTTTCCATGAAACTGAAAGGAAATTCTATTTGTATCTAGTGCTTTACTTTTGAGGTGAGTCCCTTACAACAAGGTATGCTTTATATCCATATTACCTTTGGGTAATGAGATGGGTCTGTTATTATCTTTAATGGACATAAACTCTTTTCTTATGACTCCAGTACATAATACTTTAGCATTTGTTCTTGAGGAGTTGAGTTTATCTTTATGATAATCTATTGACTGTCTTCCCCCCAAACTCAATATCCTCAAAGAAATACTCAATTTTCTATCTTCAAAAGTATTTGAATTGTGGAATCCTAAAAGAGTAAGTACCTGAAGTGGTGTAAGACTATACAGAATTTGAAATTTTAGCAAGAATATAAACTGCAATTTTCAATGCTCCTTCCCAGAATAATTCTAGTAACAAAGTATGAGTAATCATACTTCGCTTAAATAAGATAGAACTAAGGTACTATCAAGGAAAGTTACTAATTTAAGATACCCTAGATTATTTCTAAAGAAAAGAATTTATATCAAAAGTTGTATACGTTTGAATTTGTATATATAAAAAATAACTAAAATTATCATATATAATAGAAAAAAATGTTGAATTATATATAAGATGCATATATATATTTTATATTCTTGCAAATTCAAATAATACAGAAAACTACTATCTCAATTTCTCACTAAGTTCTCAGTGCCCAAAGAATGAATCTTTCAGCATCATTTGGCTTCACATAATTTAGAGAATTCTTTACAAACAAATCAGGAATAGAATGATCA
Organism: Stylosanthes scabra; assembly: GCA_036250425.1. Classification (NCBI taxonomy): domain Eukaryota; kingdom Viridiplantae; phylum Streptophyta; class Magnoliopsida; order Fabales; family Fabaceae; genus Stylosanthes; species Stylosanthes scabra. The sequence goes on along the minus strand of JASCZI010151501.1, from coordinate 30,908 downwards.
AAATATATTAACTAAGTATGTCATAACATTGAAATCAAATTGTATTCCAAATCAGAAAAAATTATAGATGTGTCGTTCTTTATACATTAAATGTTATATTTGACACAATCTTTCTTAGTGTTTTGAGTACTTACAAAAGAAATAGCTAAACTCTTTATTTATCTTCATTGTTTCTTTTGAGATATATCATATGTAGTTTATGAATTTTTATTATGCTGTAAATCCGTATGAGATGCCTAGACAAATGAATACTTTTATCCTTTTCTTAATGTTTTTCCTTGTTGCACACAATAAAGATCATTTATCCTTTGCCAGTTGCAACTTGATAACTGACGCTAAAGTGATTGAATTGTGCTAAAAGGAAAGTTAAAACTAAATGCATGAGCATGTCATAAGACAACCAGAACTTTAGTACATTTAAGTTTGAAATAAGATAGGACATTTAAAGAATGTACTCCCTTATATTTTGTTTAATGCTTCATTAAAACCCAGTTTGATAAATATCATACGTGTTTCAATTTTATAGCCTCTAACAAAGTGTTTTTGTATTTCTTCAAGAAATTCCTTCTTCGGAGCAGTGACAATCTTTTGGAATTTCATACTTTATGATCATAATACTTATGCAATTTGAACAATCCCGCTTCTGAAACTTTATATATGAAGAGATGTGATTGTACAATCCTTAGTGCAACATCTAGCTAGATCCTTGTAGCAAAGAACGATAATTGCGTTCTTCAGTTCCAGAATTATCAATTCTGTTTATTAATAAATAGACTGACATTAGCAGACATAACTTCAAAACAAAAAAATATGTCCAATCAAGTTCTATACTATAGTGTGAGCCCATCATGAACACCTAGCACAACATTAACATTTAGTCGTTGGACAGAAATATTAACTTGTAAGTGGTATTCTTAGTACAGTAATCAAACATTGATAATAAATCTTGTCAAATAATAAGTCTATCTTTGGACAGACTCACTGTTTACACGGAACCAAATAATTATCACATGTTTATACCACAAGTGTTTATGTAATTTGGCCAAATACAGAACTTCCTTTGGGCCGATTAGTGATTGCAAATAGAAAATAAGTATAAGGTTCAATGATTATTATATGGCCAGACAATAAACTTCCTTTGGGCTGATTATTGTCTATATAAATAAAAGTATTGAGTCATTCTTAATTATCCAACTCTATAATTATCTATTAATATGACTATAATTCTGCCAAATACAGATCTTCCTTTGGGCTTACCAATATTCGCATGAATTACAAAATAAATATTCCTAATATTTCAAAATAAATCGATCTTCACAAAAGAGGCTACTTTGGTAGCATAATGTTCAACCAATTTACTCCAAAATAAAACCTTATAAAATAGATGGGTATAATATTATAAATTGTTACTAATTTTCTTATGTAACAAAACTAGATGCTTATATAGCAAAATAATAAGACAAAATATAACAATCATATAATATTGTATATTCTCAATAGTTATACATATATTTTCCAGATAACAAAATTGAACTCCTAGTGTATCTTAAAGGAATCAAATTCCAAACAAAATATGTATAATATCAACTAATTATGAATTGAATGCCTTTAGATCCTTATTAAATAAATAAATAAATAAAATGTGACTTGATATACAAGTATTTTGAAATTTATTTATTTATTTTGACTTTATAATAACTGAATCTATATTCTTAAACAATATAATTTTGGATCAAACAATAAGAGAATATAGATGAATTTTTGCTCAAACCATAATATAGAACAAAATAAAGGCACTTAATCCATTATATAAGGAGTTAAAACTCAAAATGGCCCCCGAAATTTGAATCGTGAGTCAAATTGGCTCCTGAAGTTTGGAGTTACTCCATTTTCAGCCCGAAATTTTGAATCATAACTCATGTTGGGCCCTGGCCCAATCTTCGTTAACGGTGTGCTGATGTGTCACGTTTTCTGACACGCTGGCACCCAACTTAGAATGTGACAGTTATCTGATGTGGCAAATTTGTAAAATACTCATTTTGGCCCCCTACCTTCAATATAACCCTAATGAAATTGGAGGCTTGAGTTCATCGTGAGTAATGTCGTCGACGATGTTGGGGGCAGCAGCGTTGCCTCTAGGAGTTGTAGCAGGTCGCATTCACATGGGAGCTTTGCAAAGAGCCCAAATCAAGCAAGGTCTGGGAAAGTTCCACACTGGTGTGGTTGTGGTATGCGACCTGTTCTTTGGTCTAGGACAGAGGCTAACCCAGAGAGACCCTTCTTTGGATGCCCAAATTATAATGTGGGTTATCTTTAATTGTTATGGTATTGATTCTTCTTCTTCTATTTCTTCTTCCCAAAGCATTCTAATTGGGGTTTTCTAACACTGTAATTTGCCCATTTTTTTTGTTAATTTCATAATTATAGACAGCTGGGAAGAGGTGGTGTGGCCTCTTTGTGTAGGCAGATTGTGAAGAAGAAGATGACATGAAAATTGACAAAATAATGGAACAGAGCTTTCAAAGAAAAACTTGGGTTCAAGGATTAGTAATGTGGAAGAGGAGATTAGGAAGTTAAAAAGATATAGTGTTGTGTTAACTATAATTTTTCCGTTGTTTGTGTTTATGATGGTTGGTCATGTTCTTGGTTCAGGGACCAAAAGTTCGTACTTGTTAACTTTGCATAAACTGTGTATAAGTGCAACTGGTTGGTTATTTTCAGGAACAAAAATTATGTTAATGGGTGTGGCTTATCTATTCAATCATAGTTTGTGTGATGTGCATGAATCATTAGATATACAAGCTCATTCTAGTTTGTGCACAAATTCTTTATATTAATCCAATGTGCAAATAGTGTGTAATAGAAAATTATGCAGAAGTATGCAGATTGTGTAGATTCATTCCAAAAAGTAAAACCTGTTGCACTCCATTATATAGATTATGCATAATTGTGCACAAACAGCAACCCTCAACAATTCTATTCCAATAGATGCATCAAATTTGCAACTGAAAGTAAACTCAAAACACTGCAATTAGGGATAAGGCATTCTTAAAACCTGTTGCACTCTGATGCATGAGCATCATTAAGGTTATTTCTCATTAATTAGTGCATAAATTAGTAGGTAATTAGCTTAATACTCAATGTAATTTGTCAAAATCTTAATCATTTAGATACTTTGAGTAGTTTGTTAATTATTTGCAAAAAAATGAAGAAAAGAGAACAAAGGAGTTAAAGAAACTTGCAGAGAAAAAAGCAAGACAGAATTTGACACACCCTGGAGCTGCATGGTCACGTTTGGGCCACGTTCTAAACGTGAGCCAAAGAACGTGAGCCGAACGTGACCCATTCCAAAACTAGGCCAATCCCTCCTCAAGCACTACTAGCCATGTTTGGACTACGCCTAGACGTGGGCCAAACTGATGCATAAGCATCATTATAGATAAAATATCCTAATTCATGTTGTATTCTTCACCTAATTTACTTAGATTCATGCTAAAATTGGTAAAAATAGTTATAATTGTTAGAGCATGTTTAATTATGATGAAACACTGGTACTTTGAGTATTTTGTTGATTATTTATAGGAAAAATGGAGAAAGGAAGCTTGAGGAGCAAGAAAGAAGGAAATTGAAGCATTCTGTCAGAGCCCCCACGCCTAGGCGTGGAGACTCACACCTAGGGGTCCAAAGTTGTAGCCTAGGACCCAATCATCCATGCCTAGGGATGGATACCAACGCCTAGGCGTCCCAAGTCCTCCTCAGGGCCAAACCACCCACGCCTAGGCATGGACATCAACGCCTAGGCCTGGCCCAACAAGTTTCAAGCACCTCCAGAGTCCCAAGCCCCAGTGTGGTCCAGAACCCCACGCCTAGGCGCCAGAGATGAAGTCTAGGCATGGGAAGCACTATTTAGACCATTGCAGAGCCAAGCCTTACTCCAGAGTCCCACGCCTAGGCGTGGACAGCAAAGTCTAGGCATGGGAAACTCACAGACTTGGCAGAATTGGATTTTTGATTCCAAAGCAATTGTAATTCAATTTGATCTCTTTTGTACACCAATATATATAGATGGAAAACTTCACATTAGAAAGACCATTAGTGCTTTTGTCATTTTTAGCATTACTTTTCTTAGCTAGAACTTTTACATCATTTTTAATTTAAAGAATTCATCTTTAGTTTCTCTCAAGTTTAGTTCTAGTTCTTAGAAGTTTTCCATCATTTTTCTTATAACATTCATTCAAATAATAAAGAGGAAATTCAGTTCTACCTTCTTGTCTTTGAAGATTCTATCTTCCTCATACTTTCTTTGAAGTTCTTTGAATGTTTATGCATTCAAGAACCACATTCATCACTTTCTTGAAGTCATTCATCATCATGAGTGGCTAAACTCTCTTGAAGATTAAGGAGGAGGAGCTCTCTTCTATAAAGCCAATGGATTAATCCAATTACATATTCAAATCTGCAAGTTCTACTAATTATTCAAAAGATTCTTCTTATTCATCAATTCTAGGATCAAGGAAACCGAGAGGTATAATTGGTTCTTACCTTTGGCTTAATTTCTATACTAGTTCATGAGATTAAACATATTATTTGATGGTATATGCATTGTCTTTATTGATGTATGATTGAATAAGTGACATGAAATTTGGTCTTGCATAGATCTTGATAGCATAAACTAGTTCAAGAATGATCTTTCATATGTTTTCTTTGCATTAGAGATGATGTATTTGAATATATGTGCCATTATATGAATCTGAATTTTTATCACATAGATGATTGATTTGTTTCTTGTTTGATTCTTTGTTATGACCTTTTGAGGGTTTGATCAATTAGATCTTTACAAGTTTGAATTGTTGAGTTTGAGAAAATAGGCATTCAAACATATTCAAGAATCATTCCATGTTTCTTTATGTGACCTAGAGATAGGCATGTGATTTGATATGCATTAGAATCTTTGATGATTTAATGAGTTTTCATGTGATTGAATATGTGACACATTAATTCTTTCCATGGATCTTGTTTGTTGTTAGAGGTTTAAATCATGATGTGTGCATTATTTTTTTGCTTGTTTGGTTAGTCAAA
>JASCZI010151500.1:25558-41692 GCA_036250425.1 Stylosanthes scabra | reverse complement strand
TGTGGATTTCTTCACATAATTTCTTCTAGCCATTGAATTGATGTTTTGTTTTGTTACTTTAAATTGTGAAAGTCTCGTTATCAATTGTTAATTATCTTTTAAATTTGTCTAAAAGATTACTTTTTATTTTCAGTTCTGATCGTGTTCTTCAAACTCCCTTTCAAGGATGGGTGATGGCAATTGTGAGTGTTAACATTTGTGGTGGTCTCTGTGACGACCTGAAATCCTGAACTCTTCTAGCCATGAATCTCTAGTAAATTTTTTGGTTGTTACAGTCCCATGTTAGAAACATAATAAAGTGTGCATTTATGCTTTAGAATAATAATCACGAGTTATTATTAACTTCTTTTTTATTTTATTTTATTTATTAAGGTAATGGCACTCTTGAGTGGTTTTGCTGGAGTATATACTGAGGTAATTTTAGTTACAAGTGAAATTACATTTTTCTTTTTTTCTTTTGTTATCTAAGTGGAGTTCGAACCCGAGACTTCCTACGATGGGGGAGGGGGGCAATGCCATGTGAGCTATAGTTCACTAGCACATTTATGCTGGTGATGTTGGATGAGATGATACTCCATTCTAATTTATAGCAAAACTTATACTGTCTCGTTGATCTCTTTTTTATAGCAAACCATTCTGCATCAAGTTCAATTTTTTCAATCAGACTATCTGAATTTATTAATGCTTAAGCTAAATTTTAGTCATTCCAAAATTCAGTGATACATTTAATAATACTGGCAGGCTATTATCAAGAAGCGTCCTTCACGAAACATAAATGTTCAGAACTTCTGGCTTTATATCTTTGGCATGGGCTTCAATGCTATTGCAATACTGGTTCAAGATTTTGATGCTGTGATGAACAAGTATTTTTACTCTTTTCTCAGACTTTGGTTTTGTAGTTTACGATGATTTTTGTTCTTTTTCACTATATTGATTCTCTTCAAGTAATCATGTTGAGGAAAATATTTTCTTGTGAAAAGGGACAAGACATGCTCATAATGTGTCATCTGATCATAAAGTCACCAAGTATTATAACAGGAAAGTTAATGTAGTATTATGAGGCTTATTGTCCCATCAATAATGCGTGTATTTTGCCTTTTTATTGCCCACATTCAGGGGATTCTTCCATGGATATTCGGCCATTACTGTTATCATGATTTTCAATCATGCCCTCAGGTAGGAATTATTAATTGATGTTTCCTTAAAATTTCTTGAACTCGGGGAGTTTTACCCGCATTACTACCCATAGTTATGTATCTTGTCGTTGGGGTCATGTCCACTATATCTTAGTGACTTAAATTTTCTACGCTTGCCCATTTAGGCTATTTTTGTTTTTCATGTCAAGTTGTCTCTTCTCTTGTTTGTCTGTCTTGTGAAGCAAATGCAAGCAAAAGTTATCATTATTTAATGAGTAAACTATTATTTCTGCCTGTAAAAGTTTAGAACACGCATGAATCTACCCGTGAATGAACAAAACTAATTTTGTATGTACAAAAGATGAGTAAATAACCATTTTTACCATGAAAGTTTCCAACGCTGTAAAATTAATCCATGAACGGAATTAATGTTTAACTATGTTTGGGTACTTTTGCCACAATGGTTACAAGGCTAGTTTCATTCTTTTATGGGTAAAATTGTCGGTTTTATGAACTTTCAACCGTAGAAATGATACTTCAGTCTTATTTAATCATACGAAGCTTAACTTGTCTTTTGCGAATTAGTGTCACATTTATATTGTTGTTTCTGTTTCTAGTGGAATTGCTGTATCGATGGTGATGAAGTATGCTGACAATATTGTGAAGGTATGATGATGGTTTAATACTGTGTATTCTTATTCTATAATTATTCCATCCCCCAAATATTTAGATGCAACAGTAGAATTTAACAGTTCCATTAATTTGCCTGAGAATTACTTTTAGGGGAATGCCAGGGGATCCTCCTTTATAGCCATATTTGAGTTGATTTGGAACTCAATTTTATGATTAAGTATGGAGTTTTTGCACAGGTGTACTCTACTTCGGTGGCAATGCTTCTTACGGCAGTTGTTTCTGTCTACCTTTTCGGCTTTCATCTCTCCCTTGCATTTTTTCTTGGGACAATGTAAGTTGCTGTTAAACATATAACCAATTTTTCCCGACATGACATGTGGTTATGTTTTGATTTGTGAGCACACCAGGTTTTCTCATCATAATAACAAAAGAAATTAAAATGTAAAAAATCTTTGTAGTGCTTTACTGGTTTTGGCTCGAAATGCTAACTTAAATTTGTTGAATATGTTTTCAGTGTTGTCTCTGTTGCGATTTATCTGCACTCTGCCGGGAAGATGCAAAGATAGCTGTAACTACCGCCCGGTTCTTTTAAGGCACGGGAGTTCTTTTATTTCTTAAATTTGTTGTTGCTTGACCTCATCTCATATTTGATATATTTTGAAATTGATAATTAAATATGAATGCATTAAAAATTTAAAATTTTTGTATTTTTAATAAGAACTTGCTTGATTTATAATCTTAACTACCCTTAGGACACAAGATAGAAAAACCCTTCAAGTGGTGTATCAAATATAGCCTTAGTGAAATATTTTTACTAACATATAAATGTCAAATACACTATTATTATATTTATTTATTAATTTACGTATAGTATTGCACACTGAAGTGTACACCTTCATACACTTTAATTTCTATGTTGAAATATATTATTTATGTGCTGTACATAATTGTTTTTGTGCTATTATATGTTATATTCATGTATTTTGTAAATTTTTTGTGCTGATATTTACATTTTAGGTGTTGTAAAAAGATATATGGAGGTGTATAATGATATATGTAGTAGCATTATAGTTTATTTTATATTTATTAAACATAAATATTTAAAACTTTTTATTAATAGATAACTCATGTGTGGTTAAGACACTTGTTAACTAAAACCCTTTAAAACTCTTTATATTGAGTGAGGATTTTTGGGCAAGTGTTCTGTCTCTCAAAAAGTCATAATTATCTTTGTGTTTGGTAACTGTTCAGATTTTCGGCCCTAAGAAACCTCAGGCAAGAATTTGTATTTCACCAATGTTAAATTGATGGAAGGTCTGAAGAAAAATAAGAAAAAGTTACAATGAAGTATAGTGATACAGTATAATGAACTTGGAGCTTTCTCTCTCTACTTAGGAACTCATATTTGTAGTGTGAGTTCCAGTTATTATAGGGGTGATTACCAGTTTCCTCTCTCCATGTTTGCAGGTTCTTCGAGGATTATCAGGAACCACCTTCGGACCTTCCATGTGCATAACTTCCACCTTTCATTGCTGTCTGAGTTCCAAGTCTCCGATCCGACTTGGATTGCTAAGGTGACCAAGTTGCTAAGTGGGCTTTATAGCCTATTTGAACTTTTTTATCTTGGCCCAAACGCTTGATGGACTTATTAGGAATTGGGCCTTTATTTTATGTATGAAAAGTGACTAAAAAAATTAATGAGTTTTTGTTTCTAACTTTTGAGAGTAAAGAGTGTTTCTTAGAGTTGGCTTTAGTTGTTCACCAAAAAAAAAAAGAGTTGGCTTTAGTTTACCAAAAAGAAAAGAGTTGGCTTTTTTTATGACAAAAAAAAAGTTGGCTTTAGTTCTTAAAAAATGAAAAATGGTTAATTAAATTTAATTTTATATTAATTTTTTTTAATTTTAGTAATTTTATATATTGAGAACAATGGTCAAATGCGTTTATCAAATGCTAGGTGTATTTTTGTTTATTGATTTAAACTATTTTATTAACTAGTTATTCCATTACTTTTTGGAGTGTTTTTAGAGTTCGGATATTTCAGCAGGTTAAGTGAGCCAAAGTATTACCAAAGTCGGTACGAGTGGAAAAATACATTTGTATATATGATTGACTCAGGTATTATCAACTAATATATATTTATATATATTTAAATTTATTGACTCATATTTTTTAACTAAATAATTGATCATGGAAATCATCATTAAATTAATAGAACTAAATCTATCATTATAGAATCATTAGTTTTTGTTTAGTACGATAATATTTTTTTATGAAACTCTAAATACGTGTTTCTATAAATGTAAAGTATAAGATTTAAATAGAAACATAAGGGCTTTTGAGTAATTCTTTAGATTAACATATTGTATTATTTAAATTTAAATTTGTATTTCCCGTAAAAAAATGCGCAAATACAAGATTTACATAGGTCCCTCTATGAAAAAAGAGAAACAAAATCCTTATACAAGAAAAGAATTATAATTTTTAACAAAAAAAGTTAAAGATATTGATAAATTTATATACATAATAAATCAATAAAATTAGTTTTATATTCACAAACGAAAACATAAACATTAAAAATAAAATTGAATGAAATTAAATCTTAGAAATATTTTTAAAAATAAAATCACAAATATTAAACACAAAAAATATATTTAATCCAAAAAAAATTACACGAAAAAAGGAGAAATAAAAAAACCAACTCGCATTCGCAAATCCGTGTTAGTAGTTTTCAGTAAAAAAAAAAAAAAATCCGTCTTGGTAATTGTCTTCACATTAAATTAAACTGACAGTTAAGGATTTTTGGGTGGTTTGATACTTAAATTGTTATTTAATAATTTTTAACTATCAATCCATTTTATATACGGTATGTTACCTATCTAATTTCAGTTTTAAGTAAAATTAATTTTTATGAACTTTATGTTGAAGTTCTTACTCGTTCGGTCTTGCCAATAGCACGACACAACACCACATATCTAATCTCATCTCATTTATGATGGCGTGGGATGAAATTGCAACATCGAGCGTCAGAAATGCTAGGCTCAGGATACGCAACGGGGGTTACTCAGTATCATCTGATCCTCGCTTCTGTGTGTGTTAAATCTGAACAGGCACAGGCAGTTACGGTAACACGCTCATTGTTCCCCGCTTCTTCTGCCTTTCCATGTACGGATAAGAGTCGTCGGTGGCAATGCTTCACAAATGCCGGAAGTGGGCCCAGGTCTCTGCTTTGTGTTCCAAAACCTGAAAATAGCGAAAAAACACAAGGTGAAGGTGAAGGTGAAGGAGCTTCTGCTTCCGAACAAGTGGAAGCAGAACGAAATCTCCTCTTCCTCGCGAGAAGGATTCAAAATTCAGGAATAATATCTTCATGCTTGGTTGGTCTCCTCACCGGCGTCGCTGTCGTGCTTTTCAATAGCGCTGTGAGTACGCTAGCCAGTTATGAGCTAACTAACTATACTCTCAGTCTCAATTTTATCAATATTATTATTATATGCAAATGCAAATGCTGTTTATTATTTAATACAATAAATAAACCAAAGCAAACGAAACCATAAATAATGAATGCATAGGACTAAAATTTGACGAAGGTCCATGGAATTCGTGATTTGTTCTGGGATGGTATTCCCTCTCGAGGCGCCTCGTGGTTGAGAGAAGAGCCTATTGAGGCAACATGGACAAGAGTGATACTGGTTCCAGCTTTCGGAGGCGTGCTTGTGGCTACATTGAACCTCCTTCGTGATTCTGCGGCCGAGCAAGAGCAAGACCCATTCGTGTCTGCTTCCCGCCCTTTCTTGAAGGCCTTGGCGGCTTCTATTACCTTAGGCACTGGTAATTCCCTTGGTCCTGAGGGTCCTAGCGTTGAGATTGGTACTTCAATTGCCAAAGGTGTTGGTTATTTCTTTGACAAGAATTCTGTCAAAATGCTCTCGCTTCTGGCTGCTGGATCTGCTGCTGGTCTCTCCTCTGGTATGTATAATGTATGTCATCCGGTACCTGTTACAAACTTGCGAGCTTGAGTTATTCTCTTATCTATACTTTTATTTGTCCTCAGGTTTCAATGCTGCTGTTGCTGGTTGTTTTTTTGCGGTTGAGTCTGTCTTGTGGCCATCATCTGCTGATGCAACTTTGCCTCTTACAAATACTACTTCTATGGTGATACTAAGCGCCGTAATAGCTTCCGTAGTTTCGGAGATTGGCCTTGGCTCTGAACCAGCCTTTAAAGTTCCAGAATATGATTTTCGTTCTCCTGGTGGTAAGCCATCCAAAGCCATTTTTTGAGATCTAACACAGTATCGTACATTCAGTGTGTGCCACTGTCTAATATCTAAGGAAGCATATAAATGCATGAAGAAGTGAAGAACCATTAAGAATCAAAGAATTATATTGGTGAAGTATGCTAACTAATGTACAAAATTCTTGTTTGCTATTTTGGTTTGAATAACTTTTTCTGATCTCTAAGACTAAGCTTGTAACTGCCCAACTTAGGACAAACAGGTCAGAATTGCCCTACCTGGATACTTCCTTGCAAAATTTTTTAAATCTAGTAAACTCTAATAATACCTCAACATCTGTGTCGGACTAGTCCCTTTTCCACTCTCATGACACAAAATGCAAGCAAGCTATAATATTAGGATGCCGTATAAAACCATTGAGCTGCAGTGATGCCACTATTGTTATCATCTTTGATATCTTCTATTGCTGGGCACGTAAGATTGTGAATACTACAACTAATGCTTCTCCATAGCTCCAATTTTCCCATTTATAGCTCCTCCTGAGCTTTCTTTATTGCCAACATAGCTCTACTTTGATACTTTGTTCTAAGTTGATAAGGGATTGAAGAATAAACAAAAAGAAAACTGAAAATTGAATTAAAGGGATAGATTAAAGTTGAAAAGAGATTCATTGAAATTGAATAGAAGTGGTTTTCACGTCATTAATGTCTGTTTACATTGCTTTGCTTGATGACTACAGGAGTTTATGAGGTATTTATACACCTCATATTAGTTTAAAGATAAAAACCATAAACCCACTATTACAAAGCCCAATTTGCTAACTAAATACATTAAATTCAAAATACATAAAATTAAATTTGAATATTCTAAAAAAATAAACTAATAAATGCTAAATAATACTTGCAATCCCTTTATCAGGAAGTCACCAATAAAAATCCCTTTATCACGAACATCTGAAGCGCCTATCAAAGTGCTTCAAGAATTTTCAGTAATGGTGGCAAACAAACAATTTGATTGCTTTTAAATCTATAATACATGCATACACAACATCCCTACTGTATATTGAAGAACCTCCTGGTTGACCATTAGAAACAGATTAATAAATAATGGCATTGTCATATTGTTTACAAGGTTTTGAATTTCTAAATCTGTTCTGTCAAATATGTCTAAGTTATTCTGATTTGACATTATATGGCAAAGTCATCTGTAGGCATGCCTTCAAATTTCAAGAACAAAAGCTTATTCCTTTGAGAAAAATTCTTGCTCCTTCCCCCCCTCTGCCCTCCTCAATCTGATCAGTAAGTTTTACTGTGCGAATATTCAATTTATTTTCAGAGCTCCCACTGTATCTGCTGCTCGGTGTTTTATGCGGTCTTGTGTCGTCAGCACTGTCTTGGTGTACATCATATATGTTGAATAATGTTGACAATCTTCACAAGGTTACTGGCATCCCACAAGCTTCATTCCCTGTGTTAGGAGGTTTATCAGTTGGGTTGATAGCCTTGTTATATCCCGAAATCCTCTACTGGGGTTTTGAGAATGTTGACATTTTGTTGGAATCTCGGCCATTCGTGAAAGGCCTTTCCATTGAACTTCTGCTTCAGCTAGTAGCCATCAAGATAGTTGCAACTTCTTTGTGCCGGGCATCTGGATTAGTGGGAGGGTATTATGCTCCATCTCTCTTTATTGGTGCAGCTACTGGGATGGCTTATGGAAAATTCATTGGTTTGGCTGTTGCTGAGTTCAACCCTATGATTAATCTCTCTGTATTGGAAGTGGCATCACCACAAGCTTATGGCCTGGTACCATTCTTTTCTTTATGGCTATATAAATTTTGACTTCAGGTATTTTACATTTGATATAATCATTTTTGCTTTTCTTTGATTTGTGAGCTTAATTTGATCTTTCTAGGATGACTTCATTCATGGATGGACAAATGAGCCTTTTCCTAGTGAAACTCTTCTCTTTCCTATGCAAATAATCACAGTTGTTTAGTCTTTCAAAATGTTAAATCTTGATAAGTACCATCCTGTTTACTAGTTTGATGTATAAGCCTATAAGGCCTTTCTCTTTAGTCTTTTTCATCTTATCATAGTAGAATCTCTTTGACTTAATGGATAGTAACAAAAAGAAGGAAGTGTATCGTGCAATATCATGCAATAAATTTAGTATGCAATTTGACTTTGGAAGCATGTGCTATATTTTGATCGGAGAAAAATAAAAGAAAGGGGGTTGGAAATGAAAGGTTATTCTTTGTTTTAAGGTTAAAGTTTTGTCAATAAATGGTAACACGTAGGTTCAATTTTTAACTATTTACGTTTTATTGCTGGCTAGTTTTGTTGGAGTTCCCATTCTTTGGCTCTGTTTTTTCTCACTTTTTGTATTGTCTATGTGCGTACTTTTATATGTGTTTGTACTTGCCTCAGTTCCATTCCAGCCTTTTCTACTTGTATGTTGTTCTGTGATGAAGTTTCTTTTATATATATGATCACATAGAACTTCCTTTACAGGTTGGAATGGCTGCAACCCTTGCTGGAGTTTGTCAAGTGCCTCTTACTGCAGTTTTACTTCTATTTGAATTGACACAGGACTATCGGATTGTTTTACCTTTACTTGGAGCAGTAGGCTTGTCTTCATGGATATCATCTGCACAAACAAAGAGGGGAGATGGCAGTGGAGAATCATCAACTGGTAATAACTTTGCTGAAGGTGTGCCATTTTCAAGCAATTTGTGTCAGGTGGAAAGCTCACTTTGCGTAGAAGATGATGATGATGTTGAAACAACATATTCCACGAGAACACTTGTTTCGGAAGCCATGAATGCAAGATATCTGAAGGTCTCAATGTGCACGCTGCTTACTGATGTAATAGACCTCATGCTCGCTGAGAAAGAGTCCTGTGCTGTAATTATTGACACTGATGATACTTTGGTTGGTTTTTTGACACTTAAAGACATTCAAGAGTACGGAAAAATTGCAAAAGCCAGAAGCGAAAAGCCTAAGGTATAAGACTTTAAATCTCAAGTGGATGTATATATTTTATTTGATGATGATGTAATATATACGATTTAAGTCACTTTATGCTAAAGGGAAAAAGCTGGGGAAGCTCTTGCAACTCAATATCATCAAATCCATTACTTCTACACTTTCTGATTATTCATAACAGGGGACATAGATTCTGATACTGCACATTTTACGCATTTTCTATACAATGATTTGAATGTCATCATGTTCTTAGGCGAAGAAATAACAAACGATTGTTCTCTATGCATGTAACGTATAGGCATAAGTTGGCTGCTTAGGAAATATGTCTACTTTTTTTTTTTTTTTGGTCTATTCTTTTATTTTCTTTCTATCCCCTTCGTATTTGACATATTCATGTGTAAAGATATGGTATTGGTTAGAGTCTCACATTATTTAAGGATATAGTTAAGATAACCCATATAAGCATCTTGGCACTCCTTCCCAGGTGTATCAAAGCCTATTAGTGGTTGTTGTTGGACCATCTACAGATGTCCAATCGTACCAACTTCACACTCAGAAGTCTGGTCTTGGACATGAAGTTGTGTTAGATTCAAGTGCTTAAGCAAAGCCACAGTTAGGATTGAAATCTTAAAGAGTGACAAATGTGCAATTGTTGAATTAAATTACTTTCATTTTTATTTTAGGTGGGATGGTGGTAGCTACCTAAGTACAGATACTGCTAAAACTAGTGTTGAACTAAATTTATTTGTTCTGTCACAAATTTGACTATTTGGTTCTTACAGGAACTTTTAGTTTCTGAATTATGCCTATTAAATGGCGGAGTATGTAGTGTACCATGGACAGCTACTCCAGACATGGAACTTAGTTATGCTCAAATGACTATGAACAAATATGGAGTGAATCAAGTTGCAGTTGTGAGGAATATCCATGAAAGAGCATATCCAGTTGGCATATTGGATCTTGATAGTATCAGTCTAACATACAGGTTTGTTGCTCTGCCATCATACTCTAAACTCATTGGAAATCACAAAATCTACTTTAAAAAAACCAAATGAAACAAAACCATTATTGAACAAGGTTTCAAGGATGCCATCCAATTTCATTTCATTTGATGCTTCGTGACATTAATTGCTTCAACCTGTAGATTTCAGATATGAATGCACATATTCACCTCTTGACGGTGAAAGATGAAACAGGCTAAAGTTGGTAAATCCAATTGAAAATCTAGGATGGCGTGGGTAGTACTACTGAAAAGGACAGTAATAGGTGTAGAAGCTTCTTCGTGAGACTGTATTCAACATTAAGTATTTAAGTAGAAAAAATTATAAGAAATGTGGAGGTTAATTCTTAATTTCAAGTTTTTTTTTGCTTTTTTGTTTTTTTTTTTTTTTTGTTGAGGTGGGGTTTGTGTGTGTGTGTGGGGGTTAAAGGAGGGTTTGGGGGTAAAGGAGGGGATCACCGTTTTTCCTTTCCTGTTGTGTCTGTGCTATGCTCTAAATAACCTCTAAGTTATTATTTGTTCTTTTTAATTGCAGTGCTTTGGCCACCAGACGCTCCCTCAGCTAATATTTTAAAGTAAGTCCTGACTTTTCTTGAGGCTGCACAAAAAAGTCACTTTAGCCTGTGAAATTATAAATAAACTTTTTAGTTTATAAAGTCGCAAAATAGATGTTAGCCTCAGATTGGTCCCTGAAGTTACACTCGAGCCTTAAATTGGTCCCTAAAGTTTAGAGTTACCCAAATTGGTCCTCAAAGTTTGGAAACGTGACTCAAGTTAGTCATTGAGACGATTTTCGTAACTAAACCATTGACGAATTGCTGATCTGGCATGACAGCAGTCACGTGGGATGAGTGCAAAATTACTGTTTCATTTCGGTGCTTATTTATACATTAAACAATATTGTTTCGATTTATATGTTGGAGAAAAAGACTTCATAGGCATATGTTTATACGTAGTTTAGGATATAAATGGGTGCCGAAATGAGACGCAGTAGTTTTGCATTGATCCCACGTGACAGCTGTCATGACATATTAGCAATTCGTCAATGGTTTAGTCACGAAAATCGTCCTAGGGACTAACTTGAGTAACTTTTTCAACTTTGGAGACTAGTTTGGGTAATTTAAAACTTTAAGGATCAATTTGAGGCTCGAGTGTAACTTCAAGGACCAATATGAGGCTATACTCCTAACTTTGCTATTCTATCATGTTCTATAGTGACATATCATGTTAATATCATGTTAAGTGACATATTAGCTTTTGATTTTAATGTGGCATAATGAAGAATAAAGTTAAATTACTTCACTGCAACATTTCTTACTGCCATACATGACTGATGTGTTTTTTGGGCATATTTAAAAAACTTTTGGATCTAGTTTGAACATATACTACCTCAAAAACCGCACAAAATACTGAAATGGTTGAGATGCCACCATGACATCTAACACGAGACCTTCAGCAAAACTATAACATGTACTAATATAACATGTAAAAACCGTATATTAGTACATGTGTCAATAGTGTTTGATTTACCAATAGTAACATTGTAATCCTTATATTTCAATTTCAAAGATTTAAAATTTTAACTTCAAGGTATCAATCGAAATTACTAATAGTAGAACTACAAGACTATTGTGTACATTTACTTGAAATTCTTATTTGATAATATTTTACTTGTGAGATATCTTTAACATGTTAAGCTAGATTCCACTTTCTAACAGAATTGTTCTGATATTTGTAAAGAAAAAAAAATTGTTCTGATATTAACAACAATGATATGAGTGTCCAACACCCAAAGAAAAGGGGGAAAAAGAAAAGAAAATAAAAGAAAAAACATCGTTATTCTTTTATTTCGTTTTTTCTTCCAGTATTTTTCTTAGTTTCTTTGAGTGTTAAACACTCATTTGGGGTTCATATAGCATTTTATTAAATTAGGGAAGCTCACTGCTGCACATTATTGTTATTAGAATTTAGAACCTGATGAGATTAACTCGTTATTCAGCATCGGAAACTCATCGATTGTGCATACAGCAAAGCAAGGGTGCTCTTCAACGCCAATGACCATTTGCCATCATGTTAGGGTTTATATTGGATTCTTTGGGATTATAGCACTAAGCTACCAATGAATAATGACATTGCAGATTTCGATTTTGTATATTTTGCGTCCGACATGATCAGTATTTAGTATTTACACTTTTCCATTTTTTTGCTTTGCCCTTTTTTCTTTTCTATTGGTTTACAAGAAGAGACAATGTGCGGAGTGTCACAATTGGCTAAGACTGTGATTGGCGCAGAAAATGTATCAAATCTAAGGCACCTCACAGGGCCAATTTGGATATCTCGTATGAAGTCCCAAGCTTATTTGAATCTTAAACACTTAAGCCACTACATTCTGTTGCTTGGGTTATAACTTATAAGGGATATATGTTAGACTGTAATGATTATATGAGAAAATACTTTGTTATCCATTGGATTTAAGTTTTATTGCGAGGATTACTCACACAATAAAAATCCCACGCAACCTCAGTTCTTCCTTACCATATACATATACAATTCACATCTCACGCAACTCTGCTTCACCTTTCTCTAGTCTCTACATTTCATCCCAATAACATCAATTGAACCCACTCTCCTAAATTTTGTGTGTCGAGTCCTTTCTAACCTCTATTATATAAATGGATAGTTGTAATTAATATAGGTATATTCGTTGAAAAGTAAAAACTAAGAAGTTGGAGGCATGCTAATTCTCAATAATTCATTGAACAAAAACAATAAAATTTTTTATTACGGAGTTTAATTAAATATTATCATTCAAATTTCATTTTTTCACTCACCTTCCTCTTGTCAAAATAATTTTTTTAAGTAATTCGTTGTGATTAATTTTTGTTTATTATAGATAACCATCATGTCATATTTATTGGCATTTATTATAGAATAATGGTTTTTTTTTTTTAAATTCCATTGATATTCAAAATGTTGACATATCAAATATAATAATTATCACAGTTCTATACAGGAAAACTATTAAGAGCCGGCCAATTAAGAAACCAATGTGAAGGCAACATGGATTCCTTTCATTTTTTTTTTTTTTGTGAGCTTATGCTTTTATGTATTTGTTGGCTCTCTTGAGTTGTATATCATGCATTTCGTAGCATAGTTATTCTATATATTAAGAAAAATACTAGGGATAATATATTATGACTATATTATGATAACTCATAAAATTTTAAATGATAACTCATATATTAATTATTAAATCATACCAGTTTAGTTCTTTTGTTTCTTTGGGCCTTTAGGAACCCTTCATAATAATAAAAAATCAACTAATCAATATATATGGATACAAAGCTTTTATTTTTTTTTTCCTCCAGCGGGGTGGATTGATTGTGTGTGTGTGTATGTATGGTTTTTTTGGGACGAGAGATTGTGTGTTAATTATGAATGTTTTTGGACATGAATGAGGGACGGGTTCAATGACAGACTGACAGTGATTCAATATGGGCCAATCAGTATCCAACAAAAATATGGGCCTGCAACATAGACCTAATCTTCCCAAGTTAGACTTCATTTAGCCCAAAAGTATTCCATGAAATGAAAGACTGGGATGGGTGAAGAAAAAAAAAAAAAACAGGAACATGGCAACTCCCTGCTTACGCAAACGTAGGTTCAGGAGTCAGAGGCTCTCAGCCAGGAAATGACGAAGTTATGCTTATATTGTGCTTCATGCACGATTGTAATTCTTAAATCTCCAGCCGAGGGAGAGAATGAATCCTTGAGCGGACGTAGGCAAAATTCAGCTCCGTTACTCATTCACACAGATCAGTAAATGTGTGCGAGCGAGCAAATTCTATGATCGAATATTTCCTGTTGTATTATCTATTTCATCACTGAATAAAAATGTCGGCATCGCAATCCCTCGGAGGTCCTTCCCGGTGCGGCCGAGTGCTCGGTCCATCACTCGACAAGATCATAAAGAATGCCGCGTGGCGCAAGCATTCTCTCCTTGTCGCTGCCTGCAAATCAACCCTTGACAAGCTCGAATCGTTGTCTGAGTCCGAGTCCGAATCTACCACTTCAGGCACCAACCAATCCCAATCTCCTCTTTTAGGTCTCCCCTCCACAGATGCTGAAGATGTTCTTCAACCTCTCATTCTTGCCCTTGACTCTGCCTACGCCAAGGTTGTGGACCCTGCTCTTGAATGCACCTTTAAGCTGTTTTCTCTTGGCCTCCTCCGCGGCGAGATTGACGGTTCAGCTGCTTCACAGTCCAGCGTGGTCTTCAACATTATTGATGTCATCTGCAAGTCCGGCGGCCTTGGTGAGGAGGCCATTGAGCTGGGCGTGCTCAGAGTCTTGCTTTCGGCCGTTCGATCCCCTTGCACTTTGATCCGGGCTGATTGCCTGATTCAGATTGTGAGAACTTGCTATAACGTGTACCTCGGGGGTGTCAACGGCACCAATCAGATCTGTGCTAAGTCAGTTCTTGCCCAGATCATGACCATTGTTTTTGCCAGAGTCGAGGGAGACTGTATGGATATCCCCCTAAAAAAGGTATCTGTTAGTGACTTGTTGGAATTTACTGATAAGAATCTGAACGAGGGCAACTCCATTCAATTCTGCCAAAATTTTATCACTGAGGTAATGGATGCTAGTGAAGGTGCTCCTCTCAAGCCATGTTCTATGCCACCTCCACTGGAATCGTCCAAAGCTGCCGATGAAACAAGCACTGACGATCTCCATAACGAAGCAGGAACTGGGGAAAGTAAAATAAGGGAGGATGGTTTTCTTCTTTTCAAAAATTTGTGCAAACTGTCCATGAAATTCTCATCACAACAGCACCCTGACGATCGTATCCTCTTGAGAGGGAAAATTTTGTCCTTGGAACTCCTTAAGGTAGTCATGGATAATGGCAGCTCACTGTGGCGCGAGAATGAGAGGCAAGTGGTATCATACTTGCTACTCACACACTTATAATTGCTCCTTCATTAGCACAATCATGATGTTTCTATACTTTGCATAATTCAAACAATATGAACTTTAATTCTTGTCTGGAGACTTTTTCAAATTGGGATTTTCACTTTTATAGAGATTTGATGATGTTGAAACTACTG
Organism: Stylosanthes scabra; assembly: GCA_036250425.1. NCBI lineage: Eukaryota > Viridiplantae > Streptophyta > Magnoliopsida > Fabales > Fabaceae > Stylosanthes > Stylosanthes scabra. The sequence goes on along the minus strand of JASCZI010151500.1, from coordinate 26,599 downwards.
AACTACAACCACTTTTGCTATTACTTAACTATTAACTTCGAATTCTCTGGCATGCTTTCCTGTAAATCCTCTCTGCCAAACCCGTTCTGTTTGTCATATACTTGTATAGGCTTCAAGAGAATTGCAACCTTTTAGGTGTTCTTTTATCTGCCAAACTCATCTTTACTTTTCACGGTGCAGGTTTCTCAATGCCATCAAGCAGTATCTTTGCCTGTCATTATTGAAGAACAGTGCTCTCTCAGCTATGGCTATTTTCCAGCTTCAGTGTGCAATTTTCATGAACTTGTTATCTAAATTCAGATCTGGCTTGAAAAAAGAAATTGGCATGTTTTTTCCTATGCTTATTCTCCGGGTTCTTGAGAACGTCCTTCAGCCCAGCTTTTTGCAGAAAATGACTGTGCTTAACTTGTTGGACAAAATCTCTCAAGATCCTCAAATTATAATTGACATATTTGTCAATTATGATTGTGACGTGGATGCTTCAAACATATTTGAAAGGTATCATGCTTATGTAATATTTTGCTGTTGTTAAAACCTTGATAGTGGTCATTATTCAATTAAAGACATTGGCTAACATGATTATGTACTTTGTTTGGGTTTGGATGGGGTAAATTGAGGTTAATTGAAATAGCTTTTCTTCTCCCTCCCCACTCCCCTTTCCTCTTAAAGGATTAGAAAGAGGAGGATGCCTTGGTTTGCATTTTAGGGGTCAAATGCAATCTTATTAAGAAGTTTGCTTACATGTTATATTTGGAGAACTCTCTTTCTGAATTTAGAACCTTTTTGGGGTCTGCATTATGAATCTTGAAAACATTCATGTATATTCTTGTGATTTCTGCATCTTTATTTAGTATTTAAACTCCTATAATTCAATCAGATATTTGCAGGATTGTCAATGGCCTTCTGAAAACTGCATTGGGCCCACCTACAGGCTCAACCACAGCTTTGTCTCCAGCTCAGGATTTAACTTTCCGACATGAATCTGTGAAATGTTTGGTCAGCATCACTAAGTCAATGGGGGCTTGGATGGACCAGCAAACA
>JASCZI010151500.1:0-14243 GCA_036250425.1 Stylosanthes scabra | reverse complement strand
GTCGTGGCAGCACAGTTGGTCTCCGTCGTTCCACTCTGAAAATGGATCCTCATGCTCAGGTAACAGTTTAGGGTTTTAGGTTTTTTATTGTTTTATTTTTTTTTTTAGATTTAGAAGAGGAGAATTCCTCCTGTTGTGACCCTGTTGTTTTAATACTGACTCTGTTGTTTTTAGTATATCTTGAAGAAATTTTTGAATAAATTTATGTTATCATTCTGTCTCTGTTGTTTTTTTTAGGTTAATTTGTAGTTTGACAGTAGCTCTAAGTCCAATGACGGTTGAAGCTTTGATCTGTACACAAAATTGGATTCGAAAGGCTCCAAAGATATCAATTGAGGAGCTCATTTCAAACATAGAGAAGCTGGAAATAGGTATGCTTGTTACATATTATTTTTATAATTGTTCCTTATTAATTTTGATGATTCCAACTTTTGTTTGTTTTATAATTTTGGTGATGTTTCAGATTAAATACATGATTATTGGTATAACTTGAAACTTAAACAATCTTCTCATTTAGTTGGTTTTAATTTTAATGCAATATTGAATCTGCTGATGTTTGTGTGTGTGTTGCTTATGTCCTTGAGTTTTGATTTTCAGGTACTTGGAGAGTTGATGTGGCTGCCTTGGATGAATGGATGATGCACTTCAATTATTTCTCTTTTGTTGTCCAAGTTTTGTGATTCTATGTTAAGACTTTTTTGAGTTATTGTGCTGCTTGTTTGTGATTCTATGTATTGTTGTGTTGTTGCTTGAGTTGAGACTGTTTTGTGTTAGTATTGTCTCAATAATATGGATTTTTATTAGACCTTTTTAAGCAGGAAATTTGCAGATTTCATGTCTGAACTTATAAAATGGAATTTGAGTTGTTACTTTGTTTCTGAAATCTGAAGGGAATTTGAGTCATTTCTTTGTTTATGTAAGCAGGGAATTTTTGAAGATTAAAAATCGAAAAAATCGAACCAAACCAAACCGATATATATTGGTTTGGTTTGGTTTGATTTTCTTTTTTTAAAAAACCGAATCAAACCAAACCGCAGAAATTATATTACTTCAGATCGGATGACTTTTCATCCAAAACCGAACCAAACCGCACCCGCGCTCACCCTAAGTATAAATATATGTAACAGTTAAATGACTGTTAAAGCATGTTTCAATTTGCTTCCAGGTCATTCAATTAATTTTTGTCTTTTTTCCCATATTACAATGACTATCCCTATTAAACACAAGGAAATGTCTAAAATATGCAGCTGCACCCCTCCTCATGATTCTTGAATGGGTCTGCTCAACATCTACTGTTGCGGCTGGAACCCTAAAATTAAATTAGGGGTAAACTTCTCACACTACATTTGACCCTCAAAATACCAAACACATAGCTTCTCTTCAAATGTATGTCCATCTCAGATGATTTCGATGAGGATTAATTAACACACTGCTCGCTGGTAAGTGTATATTTTGCTAAGTTATTGTTATTTCAGTTAACCGTTGAAAATGAGGGTAATAGTTTCCAGTCATGTGTTTTAGCCGTCGTCTCTTTACTGCAATTTTATCTGAAAAGTCTACTAAACCCAGTTTGATTTATCCCTGTAGAAAATTGCTTTTTGATTTTGATTTGTGTTAGCAATGGATTGTTCTGCATCTTCCTCTTCTGAGAATTTCAGTGCCTCTGTTTGAAGGGGACGAAAATGATATTTAGTTGGTGGTTAGTGTTTTTGTAATGTTACATTTGTTTCGAGACGCGATGAACTTGTTATGCACTTGACATACTTGTTCCCTTTATTCGTTTCTCAATTTTAAGATAATTATGTTACATTATTCTTTCTTGATAGCCTGACTCATCGATTAGTATAAAAAATGGTGCCCCACCCATTTAATGGTATGGTGCTTCAATGCTGTTAAAGATTTCTCTTGGCTTTTGAATATGTATAATTTTTGCCGAACTGGGATTATTGCTGCACTCCGTTTTTTTTTGTGTAATAATGTTGTGGATTGCTTTATTTTCATAGCATGTTATGTATTTCTATTTGCAGTTGTTCCTTTTCGAATTGCTTCACATTTGTCCTGTATTTGTTTCACAAGTTAATTATGCCAATTGCATTATTGTTGAGATACTATTTTTAAATGCACTAATAACATGCTCTGTTGCTAATTGGGGTAGTGTACTAAATAAATTATATTAAGTAACAAGCACCAATATTGAAAATTGCCTAACTTTACGTTTTAATCTTTTCTCATGGGGATGACGCTGTTGCAACGCACTTGTGTTGATGACCGTTTGGTAGAAATGATGGTGGAATGGTGGAGTGTGGGTCGCTAAATGAATACAACTATCATATATGTGGGATGATTTCCGGACTGAAGTAACTACAGTTTAACAAGACCACATCTTGACTAAGTAATGGTTGAGTGTTTCTTATTTCAGTTTTCTCACTAATGCCATTTAACTCATTTCTGTATTAGGTTGATGAGAAGACTCGGATGAGCTTAGCACTTGACCTTGTAATAGGGACACACAATCGAAAGTCAAATGAGGTGAAAGAGAAGGCAGTAAAGACCTGTGATAAAACTAAGGCAGAAGAAGCAACAGCGTTCCAACAAAGAAAGCCAACCAAGTTTGAACATTAGTTTTTAAATTGTGCCCTGCTTAACTGTTCATTGTGTCGCGTCCCTTATTTTGTTTCACTTCATGCGTTTTAGAAGTCCTGGTTTTTTTCCCCTTCCGAAGTAGTTGAACTGGTTTTGGTTTTCTTTTAAGTTTAATGCTTATTTAGTTTGCAACTCAGATACCATTTGGATTACTTTTGGATGGATGGATGGGTATCAATTGAGTTTATGGTTTTGGTTTGGAACTAAGTTGTTTACGATTGTTCATGTTATTGCACCTTATTATACCAACTGCTGAGTCATTTTGACACAACGTGTTATCACTATCCAAGATATTCTTCAGTGTCTAAAAACCTCTCACAATCAGTTTGCAAATAAATAATACAGTTATTGATGTTTACTAAATGGCAAAAAATTAAGAGTAATGTTATGGAATCAATATTAGGGGACTAATAGGGAGCCAATGAGTGTAATTAGGGAAATAATATGTGATAAAAGAGGAGAGAGAAAAGAAGGAAAAAATCTATTGGCCACTTATTGGCTAACAAATTATAGGCTCCCTAAACTTTCTCAAAAAATAATTATATGGGATAAGTTTAACCGCCTTTATTCTGATTCGAAATGAAAAATGTAATCCTGCGGGTTTGGGTTAATAACCTCTTTAATTTAGGATTAAGTTTTACTAATAAAACCAATCAAAAGAAAATAAAAATAATACTTGAGTTTGGGTTAAAATAAAATAAAAACATTACTTGAGTTCCTTTGTCCAGGATGGAGACACTATTTGAAGAAAATAAAATTACTAGAGTGCTCCAAAAAATAAGAAACTTCCCGTAATTTGATTTACGGAAATTAATTTTATACTAAGAACAAAATTTGCAAAATATTAAGTTTCCTTCCATCTAATATGATCCTGCTTATTTACACAGCAAGCTTAATGTACTCGAATATGTATTTTACCAAATAGTACACAGTAAAAGCTCCTTAACAATACAATAATAAGATGACAAAGTTATAAGAAAAAGGAATAATGATATGCAAGATTCAGCAACAAGGGAATACAATATTGCCACTAAAAAATTTGGGATCGGCAAATGAACACCGGGAATATGAAAATAAAAACGAAAATAAAACTCTAAGGTTCCGTTTGGGAGAGATTGAGACTGGGGGATTAAGACCGGAAGACTGACACTGAGAGACTGAAACTGAATTAAGTTTGTTATTGTTTGGTTTAAAATTTACTAGGAGACAGAGACGGAGAGATATAGATTAAACTAAGTTAATAGAAAAATAACAAATGTTAGTAATGAAAATGTTAATGTTAAATGAGTGTATTTGAGTAAAATTTTTTTTTTTAAAATTTCAGTCTCAATTTCCAATTTCCCAATCTCTACTATCTGAAGGTACTGCAAATACTGAAATTGAAATTATGAAAACAAACTGTGCGTAAACTTTTTAAGAAATTTCTTTCATCCACTTTCTTTTTTATTTTTTCTAATGACAAAAGGATCATGTGTAGCCAATTACATTGGATAATATTTAATCCATTAAAAAGAATCCACTTGGTCTAGACAGGCCCCCATGAAAGCATACGCCGAGATCGAAGAGGGTCTACAAGTCACGCCATATTGGAAACCTAGCTGCCTAACAATTGGGACAGCAATGGACACAATCACGGTTGACATTTAATACCGGTATCTGGACCATCATGTGGATTACTCAACATAGGACAGAGAAAACAAACTCAATAAATCAAAAACATTGGTGAAAGCCAATAAAAATCTAAACGGTCAGAAAATGTGATATATAATGTTACAAGCCAATAAATTGTTACATGGGAAACACTTCCTATAGTATTCTAAAATATTTGAGAATGCTCTAGATGATTTTGGAATATTCTAGAATGTCTCGAAAGACTTTGGAAGACCCTAAACTGTTTTAAAAGACTCTGGAAAGTCATCAAGTATTATAGAAGAGTAGAAATATATGTAGTAGAATGAAGAGTGGTATATAATATTCTAGAAGTATTTAGAAGTGTAGTAAGTTAGATTTTGTAAGAAAATTTTGGACCATTGATTAGATTTAATCATAGTCGTCCATTAAGAAGAATAATAAGTATAAATTGGAAAGTGAGTTTGGAGTTTGTGTGTGTGAGTCATTTGTACAAAACACTTGTGTTAGTGAAGTGTTTTCCACCAACGATTTCTTTCTCTTATGTTCTTTCATATTCTTAGCTTTCTTGCTAATATTGAGGGGTTAGACTGACTTGATCTTAGCTAAAGAGGTTGAGTAAGTTCAAGTGTCGGTATTGTAGCATTAAAGTTGTTTTCTCATGCTTAACATTTTAGGATGAATATTTTTAGTTATGTTTGCGGATGTGGTGTTTGGTTGATGTATACGAGTTTAACCATTACTACACGCTTTTTTTAGAGAAATAAAATAGAGTCTCTTAGTTCAAATCCTTACTTATGGCGGAGGAGACATCAAGTAACGTAACCGGGCCAACCCAGAAGCCGATCACACCCATGGGAAGAAACTGCTTAGCCTGGTCTTGGTCGGCAAGGATATTCATAGGGAGCAGAAGGATGAGTCGAACGAGAGCGAGGCTAGTCTCAGCGGAAGGGCTTTCTGAAGTCTTTCTCTTGTTTTGGAAACACTTTCTTCATTCTTTTGTTAAGGCGACTGCTGCCCCGTATATGGACTCTCTGCTGCTTTTACTTACCTGTTTGGTTTGCTCCTACCTTTGTATCTGCTATGAGTGAATCTACTCTGGGGTGAAACAACCACTGTGAATACCTTTGACCATACCTTTACCTATGCCTATATGAATATCTTCAAGTTGCAGATCCAAAGTGAGTAGTTGCTTTAGTTGAGCCTAAGACATGGGGTGTCCAACCACAAACAACCAAATGGACTCTCCTTTGGTTGGACATACTACGCATAATAGTATCACTCGCTCACGGCACAAGTGGTTCGTGGGTATGGCTTCTAGTGGGAGTGCGAAGCATTTTGAGATCCAAAGGAGAAGGGAAGCTATTCCTTCTCAATGGGAAGCAAGAATGCTAGTTCTTCAAGTGAGCACGTCAAGAGTTATGGACTCTACCTTCTTAGAGAAGATAGTTTTTTTGTTGGAGAATGTTCTATCCACTATGGATGTTTGTTTTCAAAGGATAGAATATGACAAAAAAAACTTAAGAAGCTCATGTGTTAGGAGGACTTGATGATTTGAAGGAAATCATGCTCTAAATAGAAGAAAAGCTTGATAATACCTTGAAGTTATTCAAGGAAGCTCGAGTTCGGTTTGAAGAGGCAATATCTCAAACGACTATTATAAGGGAGACGACAAAGATTGATCTCCCAAAGCCAAAGGAGTTCAAGGGTGTAAGGGACGCTCGGTAGGTGGAGAACTTACCATGGCAAATGGAGAGAGGATAAGAAAAAAACTTTCGTGCCCAAAGGGAGGATGTTTTGTGTGTAAGGGACTACACCAAATAAAGGACCGTCCAAAGCTAGGGACTTTAGCATCTATCATTGAAGAACGAGAGGCTCAGTAACAGGTAACAAATGTGTTGGATCTGTCCAACACATGAATGTCTATAAAAGCAAGGAGGTAAGCCTTGTAGAAAACAAAGGCTTGATGTATGTCAAGACCTTTATAAATGAGAAGCCCATTATGGCTATGATTGACACTGGTGATACACATAACTTAATCATTCCTGATGAAGCAAAGATGATTGGATTGAAGATCATCGAGAAGAGTGGACGGTTCAAACCTTTGGACACAAAAGGTGAACCTTTCAAAAGATTAGTGAAAGGGTTGAGGTTGAGATGACTCTTGGTTCGGGGAAGGCCCTTGTGGATTTCTTAGTAGCATCCGTGGATGATTTCAAAATAGTCATTGAGCTAGCTTTGCAAAGGAAGACAAATATATTACCCATGCCATACTATGAAATAATACGCGTCATGGAGATATAGTCTCCATGCATGAGTCCTAAAGCCTCTCAAGATGGAGGACCATCACTGTTCTCTGGTATGCAACTTAAGAAAGAGTTCAAGAAAGGAGATGTGATATATTTGGACCTGTTACAAGAAGAAACTTTGGATAAGAAGATGTTTCCCCGAGAAATCAAATAAGTCTTTGAAGAAAATAAGGATGTGATGCATCCCGAGTTACCAAAACATCTACCACCTATGAGGAAGTGGGAGAAAAAATGAGAGACATAGGAAAAAAGAGAGGGTGAAAAAGGGAGAGGAAGAGAGAGGGGGAGCATGGAGAAAATTATATAAGGAAATAGAGGGAGAGAAGGAGAGATAGATGAGTAGAGAGAGTTTGGGTGAGAGAAAGAAATAGAGAGAGAAAGAGATAGGGAGAAAGAGGGGGAGGAAAAGAGAGGAACAAAGCAAGGAGAGAAATATATATATAAGGAAATAAAGGGATTTGGAGAGAGAATGAGAGAGATATATGGAGATATTGAAAGAGAGAGGGAGACTGAGATAAGGAAATAAAGAGATATGCAGAGAGGGTGAGAGAAAGAAATGGAGAGATAGAGGGAGAGAGATAGAAAAAAAGAGAGATGGAGAGAGAATGAGATGGATACAGAAAGAGAGAGAGAGAGAGAGAGAGAAAAGGAGAGATAAATAGGGAAAGAGAGAAGGAGAAAGAGGAAGAGGAAGAAAGGGGCGGGGGGAGCAGAGAGATATATATAGAGAAATAGAGGGAGAGAAGGAGAGGAGAGGGAGAGTGATAGAAAGAAATGGAGAGATAGATTTGGAGAAAGAGAGGGAGGGAACGAGGAGAAAGAGATATATACAAGAAAATATAGGGAGAGAAGGAGAGAGAGAGGGAGCGAGGGTGAGAGATAGAAATGGGGTAGAGAGATACGAAGAAAGAGGATGAGGAAGAGAGAGAGTGAGGGAGCGATGGATAGGGAAAAAGAGAGAGGGAGAAAGGGAAAGTGAGAAATAGGGAAAAAGAGAAGGAGATAGAGAGAAAGAGAAGGCGAGAAGGAGAGAAAGCACGTTTAGAGCAACAAAATGGAAAGAAAGGGGGGGGGGGGAGAAAGAGGAGGGAAGAAGAGATAGTGGGGAAAAATAGGGAAAGAGAGATGGGGAGAGAGAGGGAGTGACTGAGAGATAGAAGGGGATGCGAGAGAGAGAGATAAAGAAAGAAGGAAATAGAGAAAGAGAAGAAGAGGGGGAGGTAGATAGAGAGAAAGCGGGGGTGAGAGAAAAAATGGGGGGAGAGAGAGGGAGAGGGAGAGAGAAAGAGGGGGATGAAGAGCAAGAGAGAGATGGAGGGTGTGACGGATTGATAAAATGAGAGAGGGAGAGATAGATATAGGGAAAGATAGATATAAGGAAAGAATGAAATAAAGAGATAGAAGGAGATAGACATATGGAAAAAGATAAGGAGGGAAAACAGATGGAAAGTAGAAGGGAAAAAGCGAAGGAGAGAGATGGATGGAGAGAGGGATAAGGAAAAAAAGAGGGGGAGCGAGGGATAAAGTAAGAGTTAGGGAAAGAGAGAGGGAGATAAAGAAATAGAGAGTAAGATAGATAGAGAGAGCGCGTGTGAGAGAAAGAAACGGAAAAAGTGGGGAATGAAAAGATAGTGGAAGATAGATGGATGGAAATAGAGATGGGAGATGGGGGGAGCGAGTGTCGAAGAGGTAAAGAGAGCGTGGGAGAGAGGTATATGGAAAGGGAGAAAGAGATAGAAAGAAAGGAAAAATGAAAGAGAGATATATAAGGAAATAAAAATAAAGAAGGAGAGAAGGAGGGAGAGAGAAAGAAACGAAGAGAGAGGGATGGAGATGGAGAAAGAGGGGGAGCAAGAGAGAGAGGGAGGAAAATATATATAAGAAAAGAGATAGGGAGGGGAAGAGAGAGGGTGGGAGCGGGGAGAGAGAGAAGTAGAGAGGAACAAAGAGGGAGAGAGAGCGAGGGTGAAAGAAAGAAATGTGGGTGAGAGAGATATGAAGAAAGATTGGGAGGACAAAAAGAGCGGGAATGAGTGAGGGCGAGGGAAGGAGAGAGAGAAATAGTGAAAGAGAGATAGAAGGAGAGGGAAGAAGTGAGAGATAGGGAAAGAAATAGGCAAATAAGGAAATAAAGAGATAATTATAGAGGGAGAGAGAGCGCGTGTAGAGAAAGAAATGGAAAGAGAGTGGGAGAAAGAGTGGGAGTAAGAGATAATAGGAGAGAGAAAGATGAGGAAAAGATGGGAAGAGAGAGGGAGAGAGTAACAAAGAGATAGATGGAGAGTGATAGAGAGATATGGAAAGGGATAACAATGGAGAGAGATAGAAGAAAAGGGAGAAAAAGGAGAGATATATATAAGGAAAGAGAATAAGAAAATAGAGAGAGAAGGAGAGATGGAGGGAGATGGAGAGAGGGCGAGGGTGAGAGAAAGAAATTGAGAAAGAAAGGAAGGGAGAGGGAGATGTAGAAATAGGGGGAGAAAGAAAGAGGGAGGGAGTGAGGGTTAATATAATGGGAGATGGAGATAGAGATATAGGGAAAAAGGGAAATAAAGAGGAAAGGAGAGAGAGATAATGAACAAAGATAGGGAGGGGAAGAGAGAGGGAGGGAGTCGGGCAGAGAGATAAAGAAAAAAAGGTGGAGGAAAAGAGAGAGGAAGGGAGTGAGGGATAGGGAAAGAGAGAAGGAAAGAGGGCCTGTGAGACAAAGAAATTGAAAGAGAGGGAGAAAGAAGGGGAAGAAGAGATAGTAGGAGAGAGAAAAGGAAAGAGAGATGTGAGAGAGGGATAAGGGAATGGATTGAGAGGAGAGTGGGGGAGAGAGTGAGGGTGAGAGAAAGAACTGGAGAGGTAGAGGGAGAAAGGGGGAGAAAAAGAGAAAGACAAAGTGATAGAAGGAGATAGAGAGCATGAGAGATATAGGGAATGAGGGAGAGGGAGAGGGAGAGAAAAGGAGTAAGTGATATGGAAAGAGAGAGGGAAATAGATAAGGAAATAGAGAGATATGCAAAAAGGGTGAGAGCAAAAAATGAAGAGATAGAGGGAGAGATATAGGGAAAGTGAGAAAGGGAGAGAGAAAGAGAGGTATAGGGAAAGAGAGAGAGAGAAGGTGAGAGAAGAAGAGAGAGATGGGGAAAGAAAGAAAGAGAGAGAGGAAGATAGGGGGAGCGAAGAGAGATATATAATGGGAGAAAAGGAGAGGGAGGGAAAGGAAGTGAAAGTAAGAATAAGAAAAAAATGGATAGAGAGATTGGGAGAAAAAGAGGGATAAAGAGAGAGGGGATAAAGATATATATACAAGGAAATAGAGGGAGAGAAAGAGAGAGAGAGAGAGAGTGAGGGAGTGATAGATATGGAAAGGGAGAGGGGGGAGTGATAGATAGTGAAAGAAAGAATAAAATAAGGATATAGAGAGAGATAGAGAATGCGAGGGGGAGAGAAAACACACACGAGAGCAATAAATGGAGAAAGAGAGAGAGTGGAAGAGAAAACGGGGAAGAAGAGATAATATAAGGGAGAGACAGAGAAAGAGAGATGAGGGAGAGAGATGGAGTGACAAAGAGATAAAAGGAGAGTATGAGAGAGAAAGAGAGAGAAATAAGGAAAGAGAAGAAAATATATATAGAAATACGGAGAGATGGATGGAGATGGAAAGAGAGCGAGGGTGAGAAAAAAATTGAGGAAGATGGAGAAATGGAGGGAGGAAGAGCGAAAGAGAGAGATGGAGGGAGTCAGGGATTGATGGAATGAGAAAGAGGGAGAAAGACATACAGGGAAAGAGGGAAGAGAGAGAAGGAGAAAGACATGGAAAAAGATAGGGAGGGGAAGAAAGATGGAAGGTGCAAGGGGAGAAAGAAAAGGAGAGAGGGATGGAGATAGAAATAAGGAAAGAGAGAGAGGGATAGAGGGATGAAGTGAAAGATTTGGAAATATAGAATAAGATAAAGAAATAGAGAGTGAGATAGATGGAGAGCGAGAGGGAAATAGAGGGGAATGAAAAGATAGTGTGAAAGAGAAAGAAGGAAATAGAGATGAGAGATAGTGGGGAGGAAATGATGAAGAGATAGATGGAGAATAGGAAACAGAGATATGGAAAGTGAAAGAGAAATAGAAAGAGAGGGAAAGCGAAGGTGAGAGATATAAGGAAAGAGAGTGAAAGAAAAGGAGAGAAGGAGGGAGATGGAAAGAGAGCGAGGTGAGAGAAAGAAATGGAGATAGAGGGATGGAGATGGAGAAATAGGGGGAAAAAGAGAGACAGAGAGGGAGAAAATGATAGAACGAGAGAAGGATGGAGATATATATACGGAAAGAGATAGGGAGGGGAAGATAGAGGAATGGAGCGGGGGAGAGAGTGAGAAGTAGAGAGGGACGAAGAGGGAGAGAGAGCGAGGGTGAAAGAAAGAAAGGAAGGGAGAGAGAGACAAGGAGAAAGATTGGGAGGAAGAAGGGGGGGGGGGAGTGAGGAAAAAGGAAGGAGAGAGATAAATAAGGAAAGAAAGAGGGAGGGAGAGGGAGGAAGTGAGAGATAAGGAAAGATAGAGGGATATAAGAAAATAGAGAGAATGATAGAGGAAGAGAGAGCACATGTGAGAGAAAGAAACCGCAAGATGCACATGGTGCCTATTGAAAAGAGGGCAATCACATGGGACAAACAGAAGGGGTAAGTCACTATGTTGTCCTGCTTAGCCTGGTTTTGAAACCTTAGAAAAATATAATTCACATTACATATAATAATTGTATTTAGGTTCATGTATGATCATAATGATTGTATGCAAACCATCAGCGACGTGATCAAGCTCATGTATGATCAGCCTTGGTTGTCATGGAAGAAGATTCATGCCTATGTCAAGGAAAGATGGTTCAAGAAATGAGTGGTGAGTAAATTGTTAAACTTTCGTTATTTAGGCTAACTAAACTTCTATTTTTATTACACTATCATTAACAAAGATTTTCCATCGTTACTTTATATAGGATAACTTAGTATGAAATCACACTTCGCGGTGCTTTCCTTACATTATACCTCTGATCTATCAAATACACATGGCTTGAATCGGATAACGCCGCTATCAAGAAGGCGTTAGACTATAAGGCAGGCCGACGACTTCAGCAGCTGCTCAAAGATAATCATATTCGTGACGAGGTTGACTCGCAGAATACATGGATTCGCCCTGCAATTAAGAAAGTCGTCCTTAATAAGTTCGAGGCCGACAGAGGTTTCAAGCGGCGCCAAAGGGTGAACAAGGCTAACAGAGTGTTTGCTAGGGGTGGTTCTTTGCACGCTGCGTAGCTCTTTACCTTTTTGATAATGCTACATCGTGGTGGAGGAGAACGTGTGTGGACATGGAGATGGGTACTTGCAACATAGTTACATGGAGAGTTTTTAAAAAAGAGTTGAAAAGACAAATTTTCTCTGAAAATGAATTCTATGAAGCAAGGAAGAAACTAAGGGAATTGAGGCATACGAGTATGAATAAAGGAAAAGTTGATGGGAAAACCGTGACGAAAATTGGAAGATAGTACATTGGTAGAGAAGCTAAGGAAGATGAAGAAATCAATTAAGATATGGAGCAAAGAAAAGTTCGGCAATCTTAAGCAATGAACAAAAGTTCTAGAAGAGAAAATAGAAAAAAGTAGAAAAAAAGATGGACGAAGGTCAAAATCAGGTGGAGAACACTCTAAGAAGAGAGGCATTGAAGCATGAAGTGGACATATGGTATAAAATGAAAGTGGACTATTGGAGGCAACACTCAAGAGAGAAGTTTGTAAAGAAAATGGACAAAAATACCAGATATTTTCATGTCAAGGGTACTATAAGACACATAAAGAACATAATTAAGGAAGTCCATGATGGTGTAAGAATAGTGAAGAATCCGGCCATTATAAAATTTATGGCAATGAGGTATTTCAAGGAATTCTATGAACAGAAGCAAATGTCGAATATTTGGGTAAAAGATGGATTGTTGCCCATGGTCAGCGAGGAAGCAGCAATCGGGTTATAGACTCTTTGATGCATGGGCATGGGCATCTTTGGTTGTTTTTAACTTCAATTTCTCTTATATTATATGCATACTCTTGTGATTATTACTCTTAGAATTGTCAATCAAACAAACTTGATGTTCTTTTGAGTTTCGTTTATGTTTTAGAGTATTTCACAAAGAGTTTTAGGTGATTAAAGGCTACTTAAGAGAAGATTGAAGAACTGAGATTCAAGGGAGTTAAGTCAAAGTTGAAGAAATGTGAATCTAGAAGTCCACATTATATGTGATTCACTCACGTCAGACGTGGGATTAAAACCCAACAAACCAAAATTGTCCAAGGAGCACACGTTATACGTGAGCTACCCACGTCATACGTTGAATTGAAGCTGAGAATAGCCAAATTGTCCAGAGAGCCCACGTTATACGTGAGCTTCCCCACGTTATACATGGGAATGAAGATCAATACCAGAAATTAAACAGAGAGCCCACGTTATACGTGAGTAATGCCACATTATATGTGGAATTAACGAGTCAAGATCACAAATTGGGCAGTGACTCCATGTTAAACGTGGAGAGCTTCACGTTATACGTGAAGAATAATCATCCAACGTTCAGGAAAATCATCAAGACTAATCCATCCACTAATTAAGAGCAAAATTGGAAGATCCAAGTTTTAGATGGATTGAAGATTTAGTAAAGAGATAAGAATTATAATTCATAAGAGATAAAATTAGGATTAGATTTGATTTAATTTAAAATTAAATTTGATTTGAATTAGATTAGTTAGGTATATAGAGTGATTTAATCACTTAGGGTTATTCACTCAACATAGTTTCATTTTTCATTATTCATAGGGTTTATATTTCATCATGAATTGCTAAACTACTTCATTGTTAAGGGTGAGGAGCTCTGTTCACCCAGCATGGGGTAGTCTTGTATACAATTCGATTTTAATTCATTGAGGTATTTTCAGTTATCTTCTATGCATGATTTAGTTTTCTGTTCTTCATCTTAATAGTTTGGAATCACTGAGAGGTGTTCTTAACCTGTCTAGGGCTAAGGTAATTAGATTGAGAGATTCATTGACTTATGCTAGCTAAGAACTAATTCACATGATCAATTAAGTCTAACTAGAGATAGCAAAGCTAATTGTCATGCAACATATAATTCTGTGAGTTAAAATTGGGTTAGAACTAGGTTAGATATAATGACATTTAATCTAATCTAGGATCACTTTTGAGACTCATAAGGATTAGAATCTGATTTAGAACTTCACCTATTTATTTGATTAATTGACTAAGAGATTAGCTTTTGGTTAGATAAATAGAAACTAAGTTACTAAGAGATTAGGATTTAGTTATACTAGATTCGTTGTGCTTGATTTCTGAGAACCTAGAATTATAATCGAATATATGCATTGGCCCTCAAGGGAAAAACATCTCCGAAGCTCTTAACATCTCATTCTATCACATTAATCTCAAGTAATTTTCTGTTCTCTGTTACTACTCACAATTTTCGAATTCACTCAATAATATTCCCTTTAAGTTTTAGGGTTTAGGGTTTTAGGGTTCCGGGTTTAGGGTTCGGGGTTTTCGGGGTTTAGGGTTCCGGGTTCAGGGTTCGGGGTTTTCGGGGTTTAGGGTTCCGGGTTCAGGGTTCGGGGTTTTCGGGGTTTAGGGTTCCG
>JASCZI010151499.1:19321-37690 GCA_036250425.1 Stylosanthes scabra | reverse complement strand
GCTGATACGTGGCCGGGACAATCTCGAAACCCGCCTGGTCGCTCCAATACGGGGGGAACCGACCATCACCCTCCAAACTTAACCAAAAAGGGCGATGGTTCCCGACTGGGAAGATCTTAAAGTAACGACCCTTAAAGTCGTGAAACGAATCCTCGTACAACGTGAATATTTTTTTATGCTTCCCCGGCCTAACGGACATGTATCCCTTCTTCGTCTTCCCCGAAGTATTAGAACTATAAAGTTTGAATAAATATAAAAATACCTCCGGATCCTGAGGCAACTCCAAAAACTCGGTCACCAACTCGAAACAACGAATTGACGACCATGAATTTGGATGAAGTTGCGACGGGCCACGGAGGCTCGGTTGAGAAGACGCTGCTGGAATTCCGAAAAAGGGATCCGTACCCCAAACTCGGTGAACATTACCTCGTTCACCCACAACCAGTGAGGGACGGTTGGATGATCGAGGTTCATGAAGCATACCCGCTCCCCGCGACGGGCAGCTTCCACCCGGTATCGCCGTTCCAAATCCCCCCCATCGAACAAAACCCTGGTGAGCTTCAGCTCATCAAGGTATTGTTGATCCAGCGACGACGGCGTGCCCAACACATCGTTGGCCACCCACCTATAGATGAAGGGCAGTTCACGAGGAATTTGAACCGCCCCCGTAGCTGGAACCACCGCCTCCTGGTTCTCTGGCTGATTCTCGGCCATTTCTAGAAATACCTAACCAAGGCAAAACACCACCACGTGAGGCCAGGATCAAACCAAAAAAAAAAAAAGAAAAGAAAATAAACAAACAAAATGGCCCACTACGGCGGCGCAACTCGGCCGATAATCGCCAAAGAAAAAGCAGGGGAGGAAAGCACAAAAAAAACCACCGACAGGAAAAGCAATAAAAGCAAAAGGAAGAACAAAGTATGGAGCCAAAATGCTAACCTGGGAAATGATGAGCAGGAGAAGAGCGAAAGCTTTCGGAAACGAAGGAAGAACAATAATGGAGTTGTACGGGAAGAAAAATATACTCAGAAGAATGAACGAAAGAAGAAAGAGAATAGTGGAAACTATTTTTCCCTTCTCCCTCCTGTAATTCAAAATTATTGGAAGGGCAAAAAAGGAAAAACCGTTCTTCTCCCATAAACCCCTCATAATAACAGAGGGAAATACGGTAAAATCATAAGGGGATTTTACCCATCATTAAAACACAAGAACCGAAGGGTTTATTCCCACTCTCTCTCCCACGTTTTCCAATACGCTGACGTCAGCCACCAAATCGGACTGACCCCTTAGCTTCAGAACAGCCACTTTCAGAAGCTTCTGGAGTAAGCTCCCAGACCTATCGACATTACGACGGCACGATACTTGGAGCAGGTTTTGGTAACTCACAAAGCCCGGAACGTCGGTACGTCGGTCTCCATGAGTTCGGGGCAACTGTTCAGGATGCTGGGCCCAGACGGCCCAAATCCCCTGAAATATTCATATTGAATCCTCTGTTCAGTAAAATTGGCCCAATGCTATATGGCCTAATACCTCGCTCGATAAATCCACGAAGGATCAGGATATCATTAATCATGATCCTGTACGGATTTACCGCAAGCAATCTCGGTAAATATATAGAGAATCGAGCCATATTTGCGCTGATTCCTTATAGATTTACTCCCAAAATAACACAGATCATTACGGGTATATAAAGAGAGGATCCACTCCTCTCTCCAGTACATCTTCTAAACCCTACCACATTGCATGCGTTAGGAGAGCTCCCAAATCCTTATTTGGCGAAGTTCTGCTGGCGCACACCCACCTTTCATATAAACCTCCAACCTTCCGTCTTGGCACCACCGGTTACGCCGGTAGTCCCAAACCCCTCGAAGGTACATCCCGTACAAAATATATATATATATATATATATATATATATATATGTATATATATATATATATAAGTAACACTATCCTTCATCGTATATATATAAACATCTTTCATGAAATTTGCAACTATATGGTCCAATTGAGTGGGGCTTAATTCACCCAAAAACTAGGTTAATACCGATCACTTATAAATTTTGGATTATTTATAAAAGATATAAAATTTGTAATACACTTGTTTGTTATATATATATATATATATAGCAATTATATGATTCACTTGACTTGGGCTCTCAAACGAGCGGATCTGATCTATTTAGATTCGGTTCGTTTAGCCCGCCTAGTTAAATGGGCTCGTCCGTTTAAACTCGTTTTTATATGGGTTATAATTTTTTAATTCGGTCCATTTATAACCAGCCCAACGGATAAACGGGCTGAACCTATTTAAAAAATTAATTAATTATTTTAAAAAATAAAATTTTAATTTTAAAAAATTATTTTTGACAAAAAAATATTTTTTAGCCAAAAATATTAAAAAAAACAAAATTTTTTAGTTGATGAATCAGATTTTTGAGTGAAATAAAAGAAAATATGGAAAAATTGATATTCTAATCTTATCTATAATATATAAATTTTAAATTAACAAAAATTCTCTCTCATGGTATTGATTAGCAACAAATAAGAATTACTTATGTTCGAAACTCTGATAAAGATTAAATAATTAATTATTAAAATTTTAAAAATATGTTCAATATCATGAGATGTCATTAGGGACAAGAAAATTTAAGTTACTATGCTTTCACTAATTTACTCCAATGTCTAAATTTTTTTTTTAAAAAGTAATTTAAAAAATCTAAAAAATTGAATTTTATTCAAATGTCCTAAGTGAAAAATTAGAAACCACGCAAACATTACATTTGATATTTACAAAATAAACATTACATTTGATATTTACAAAATAATAATATTTTTTACTATTTTTTTATCAAATTAATATTATTTTAAAACTTCAATTGTGACTAAAAGGAAAAAAGATTTAATTTAAAAAAGACTTTGATGCATAATGCTTTCCACGCGTTATTTTTAAATTTCAGAACGTGCTCCTCGCGGACACTGGAGGAGTATTTTTTTTATGCAAATCTGTTTTTTGATTATTAATCAACAACATGAGCTGCTTGTTTATTTATAACTGAACAAACATTACTGGATACAGAGAAAAAACATAAGTGAGGAGGCACATATATGGCTACCTTCACATTGCATACAGAAACTGTTCAATCATGGTTACCCTTGAGCAGATTTCACATGCTTTTTCACTGGGTGGTTATATTGTTCCTCGTTTATTATCGATTTACCCGCATATTCGAATACAACAATAATACTATACAGTGGATTTTCATCACAGTAGCAGAGCTAATTCTTAGTGTGCTTTGGTTCTTCAACCAATCGTATCGATGGCGCCCTGTCTCGCGATCTGTGATGACAGAAAAACTACCTGATGATGCAAATTTGCCGGGGCTTGACATTTTCGTGTGCACATTGGACCCAGAGAAGGAGCCAACTGTAGCCGTCATGGACACTGTGATCTCAGCTATAGCCATGGATTACCCCTCTAATAAACTTGCAGTATATCTTTCAGACGATGGTGGATGTCCAGTGACTCTGTATGGCATCAAGGAGGCCTGTGAATTTGCCAAGGCTTACTGGCTCCCATTCTGTAACAAATATGCCATTAAGTCAAGGTGTCCCAAGGCTTTCTTCTCTCCCATAGGAGAGGATGACTGCCTTCTTCGTTCTCATGAGTTCATGATAGAGCAAGAAGATGTCAAGGTATAGCCAAATTTTTCGTAATTCATTGTTTATTAGTTATAAATTAATTGAATATGTATGAAAATAGCTACAATATTATTTATACAAATGAAATATTTAGTAATATAACAATATTACACTATAGGTACTCAACAGTACTCATTTAATTATTTATTAATTTTCACTCTTACAAATTCAATTAGTGATATGTTTTAAAAAAAATTAATTAATTATAAAATAATCATTATAGTGGATAAGAATTTTTTATTTATCTAATGTTATTATTTTAAAATATATATACCTCTTGGTTTATTTTTTGTATTAAAAAGTGCATTGGCTTTTAGAAAGTTTTCTTGAGTTTATTAATTTTGTTAATATATTAATTTTTTAGAATTACAGAATAGTTGGAGATAAACACATTTTACCAAGATGTATGTTTAAAATTATACAGTATTTTTATTGATTATAATATTATTAGGTTTATATAATTTCACATCATTTAATTATTTAGGTTAATATTATACACATACTTTTTTATTAAGTTTATATAATTTCTTATCATATAATTATTATATATTTATCTTATTTTATATTTTGTATATCTACATTCTATTAGAATAGGAATATATGATAAAAAATTATTTCATTTCTAAGAAAAATAAATTTTCATTCTAAAATTGATATTTTTTTATTATTTTGCAGGCTAAATATGAAAAAATGCAAAAGAAAATTGAAAAATTCGGTTCAGACTTTAAAAACCGTCAGATTGTGACGGATAGGTCACCTTATATCGAGGTACAGAGTACTTATTAATGGTATAATTTAATACTAGTGGAGATTTGAAAATATAAAAACTTTGAGAATCAATAATTTGTATTTATATGAGCTAATTTTTGGACACCAAAAGAATATTGGCTAGTATATTTACTTTGCAAGTTTATTTGATTCTTTTTACATTAATATACTTAAAAAATAAATTATATTATTAGTCATATAATATGATTTAAGCTCTACTTGGGACAACCATTGAAAATAGCTCTATTTTAAAACCTACACATTGTTGTTGGATTTTGTTTCTGAAATATTTAGGTCCATTTACTTTTACATTAAAATTATAGTTAAAAAAATTCAAATTCAAATATATATATTTCCATAAATATCACATGTTGTGGTTTCACCTAGGTATGGATAACTTTTTTATGGCCTGTCTTTCACTCTTCTGGCCAAAAATTTCTTATTGTAAATTTTTTTCATACTTCATATAAATTGTAACTATATATAATGTCAAAAAGTAAGAAAGAAATTATCATCACAATTTATATAAATAAAATAAGAATCTTCTATATATAGGGTTTGGAATTTGTATAGATTGGACTCGGCCCGAATGAAATCATAGTCTTAGTTTTTTCAACTTTTGTTATTTGTATACTATTGGTGTTGCTATATTAACTTTATTTCAACCTCAAAAAAATTTAAATAACAGAATAAATATACTAACTGAAAAGTTTAGGATGCATGAGAATTTATTTAATAAATTTATATTCACTAAAGAATATTATAATATCAATCTAAATCTAACTTTTTCCTAAATCTAGTCTTAATTATTACATGTACACTACCTTTTGTATACATAGTTCATTTGTTTGAGTTTTTAAGACCAAAAAGATGCCTTTTTAATTTTTTTAAAAAATTGTTGTGCTTATAAAAAAAAAATATGTAAAAAATAAACAATTTTGTTCCCATTCTTTATTAAAAGTAGGTAAGGACCTTCCAAAAGCAAACACGAATATATAAAAATTGGAAAAAGATTAAGATTATAAAGGTATCCTCATATATTTATAAAAATACAAATACACCCATTTATACATAATATAAAACCTGAATCATTAAGATAATTTTCTATTGCATTATCTGAAAAATGAGATAAATCACATGGTCTTTGTTATACCTCAAAAATTAATTTTTTTTTTAAAGATAAAAAATAGGAAAAATGACATTTATGCGACTTTTTAAAAATTATACAAATTTATCCTGATATTTGCAAAAATATCTACCAACTCCTAACTTTTGAGAAAACAGAACATTCAAGCCCCTTTATTAGTTTTATTTAGCTAAAAGAAATAGAGTATGAGTTTAATTTTGATGCACTGATGGTGTAAATAGTTTTACACAATCATCCAATCAGATTCATATATTTATATGACTTTAGAAATAGTGGATTTAAAAATTAATTGCTTTTGATGATGTGATAACACCTAATTGATTGCATGTATAAAACTCTTTTACACTGACGGTGTATGAAAATTAAATTCATAGAGTATTTTAAAACTTTTGAAAATTTGATACATCCATCCTTTAAAATAACATCAATGGTGATAAATTGATAATGCACAAATTTATAACAGTAGCTCCTCGGCGGATTTTTCAAAATGAGTTCCATGTGTTTCAAAATTTGAAAATTAAGTTCTATTTCTTTAGTACTCAAATTTGAGCACTGTTTCATTCGACTATTTAAGGAAACATCTTAATGCAATGAGTAACCATTTCTAATTAATAATTTTGTTAACAAAATAGTAAAATAGAAACCAAGTTGTGATGAGATCTCTCTATTTCCAGATTATAAATGAGCAGCCAGAAACGCCACTTGTTGTTTACGTGTCACGGGAAAGGAGGCCATCTCTTCCTCATAAATTCAAAGGAGGAGCCCTCAACGCATTGGTATGCATGTACCGATCTCAAATAATTCAATCCATGCTTTTTAATTATCTTTCTCCCTTTTTGAGATTCTAATGAGTGCTAGTGTGGTGCTGCAGCTCAGAGTCTCAGGACTAATCAGCAATGGCCCTTACTTACTTGTAGTAGATTGTGATATGTATTGCAATGATCCATCCTCTGCCAAACAAGCTATGTGCTTCTTCCTTGATAAGGAAACCTCTAAATCTATTGCATTTGTCCAGTTCCCTCAAATGTTCCACAACCTTAGCAACAAAGACATTTATGATAACCAATCCAGGGCTGCTTTTAAGGTAACCAGAGCTAATAAGCCCTTCTTCTATTATTCACTTTTGCTTTCTATTTTTTTTTCTCCTGTAAACTACAATTTAGTATCTGAAAGATAGCGACATTAACAATTTAGCCTCCAAAAATAAATAATATTTGACAAAGAATTATGCGTGTATTTCTTTTTGTGCATATTGTCAAAGAATTATGCGTGTATTTCTTTTTTGAAACACCATAACTTTTGAGACTAAATTGATGATTTGCCCTTTATTTTCTATCATCTGTCTTATTGTTATGAAATATGGTGATTTCCTGAAGACAATGTGGCAAGGTATGGATGGACTCAGGGGTCCAGGTCTTTCTGGTAGCGGCAATTACTTGTACAGAAGTGCATTACTATTTGGAAGTCCAAACCAAAAAGGTAAATATATGTGTGTGTGTGTTATTGGAGGTTCTATACATATAACATATATAAAGTTGTGCAATCCAAAACTAGTTGTGTTTACTATAAGACAGTAAAATGAGATTGTATTGATCCATAATGACAGATGACTATCTGCTGGATGCCGAAAGCTACTTTGGAAAATCAAGCATGTACATAGAATCACTCAAGGTCATTCGAGGGCAGCAAAATCCCAAAAAGAATGTTCCAAGAGATGCAATTTTACAAGAAGCTCAAGTGGTTGCCTCCTGTTGCTATGAGAGAAACACAAAATGGGGTACAGAGGTGGGATTCTCGTATTTGATCTTGTTAGAGAGTACAGTAACTGGGTATCTGCTTCACTGCAGAGGATGGAAATCGGCTTATCTGTACCCAAAAAGGCCGTGTTTCTTGGGATGTGCCCCAACTGACTTAAAGGACGGTATGCTTCAGTTGGTGAAGTGGCTCTCTGAACTTTGCTTGCTCGGAGTGTCCAAATACAGCCCTTTCACTTACGGCATTTCCAGAATGTCCATCATTCATACCTTCACTTATTGCTTCACGACCATTTCATCCATGTATTCTGTTGCATTCATCCTTTACGGCATTGTTCCTCAAGTATGCTTCTTCAAAGGAATTCCCCTCTTTCCAAAGGTAAGTGGCTACTCACTTTGCTTTTTTTTTTAATGAAATCTTAAGGGGTGACATGCTAAGTTAAACGGAACAAATGTTTTCCTCGATGGCTATTATATATTTCTTTTCTATGTTACAGGTTACAGATCCATGGTTCGCAGTGTTTGCAACGATTTATGTATCCACCCAAATTCAACATCTGATTGAGGTCCTTTCTGGAGATGGCTCTGTGGCTATGTGGTGGGATGAACAAAGAATTTGGATTTTGAAGTCGGTTTGCAGCTTATTCGCACTCATAGAGGGAATCAAGAAATGGTTAGGATTGAACAAGGTAAAATTTAGCTTGTCAAACAAGGCTATTGACAAAGAGAAGCTTAAGAAATATGAGCAGGGCAAGTTTGATTTCCAAGGCGCGGCACTATTCATGTCTCCATTGGTTGTGCTTCTCATAGTGAACATTGTCTGTTTCTTCGGGGGATTATGGAGACTACTCAATGTCAAAGATTTTGAGGACATGTTCGGTCAACTTTTCCTACTTAGCTATATATTAGTTCTTAGTTATCCCATTCTTGAGGGGATAGTTGCAATGAAAAGCAAGAGTGGGTAGTAAATTTGTTTATAAGTAGGCTCACTCTATGATTCGTATAATAAGAATTGCATAATAAGTTTTTGTATCTTGGAGAAGAAATAATTACCCATCACTTTGTTGGGATTAGATGAATGTCATAGCTTTTTAAGAGTGCATTTGGTCAGGAGAACTGAGACTTGGTTAGGACTCAAGAGAATTGGGCTGGACTGAGACTGAAATATTGAAATTGAGAGATTGAAACTAAATTAAGTTTGTGTATTGTGTTTGATTTAAGATGTATAAGATTGAGTACTGAACAAATAAAATTACTAAAATGCCCATTAAAAAAAACTAAAAACAAACAAACCCCAACCCTTCCACAACTCTCCCCTTTCCCTTTCCCCTTCCCCTTTCACACCTCCAACATCAAAGTTATCAAGATTTCCTATCAATTCCACATTTCCACTCCTTTGAATAACACTGGCCATCAGATCCTCATTTTACTTCATTGTTAATAAGTCCTTGCTTTTTCCTTTCCATATAGACAGTGGCAAATTCAATATAACACGATAAACAACTTCAAAATAAAATCTTAATATTGGTGAACATTGTTTAGATGGTGAATAATGTAATCGAAGGTGAGTGTATAATAAGGAAAGCACCACTAAAAAAATTGTACAAAACCCAAACCTTAAAACCTACATGTGTAAGGACGTATATACTTGCATTAAGATGGGAAAATAGAAATCAGCTGCTACTAGGCTATAGGTTTACCAAAACAATAAAGGCTAAAAAAGCTACGATTTTCAGAACAGAAACTAGATGTCGAAAAAAATAATAAAATAAATTACCTGAGACCAGTGTGAAGTAAGGAACCCAATTCCTTCCACAAAATCGGCATGTTTCCAAAATTCAGAGGCGCCACACCATTTTAACAACTATTTAACTAAGGTTTTCAGAGAAAAGATGATTAAAAAACTTATACAGTAAACTCAAGAGAATGATACATCATAACCACAGAGTACATAATCGAAGGAACAAATACAATCTGCACCAAGTCGTATTTTAACAAAGCATTTGAGACCACCTAGCTACAACCATCTCTACATCAGTCAAGGTCTGGAGTTAAAATCTTTACATGAAAGAAAAACACCACGCACATCTGTAGCGATAATTAGTATATCTTAGACCTGACAAGGTTGATCCATCACTAGCCAGACATGAATGACATCGCTCTCCTCAAGTCCAAGGGTTTGAGTGCGCCCTGTGGAAAAGGCTTTCCATCTGGAAGCCATAGTCCACCTTCATGGGGCATCAGCACCTCTCCTTGGACTTCACCATTTTGCTCACCTTCTGCACCTTCCTTGGGTGAAACTTCTTTCTTTTTCTTAACAAATTCAAAGAACTCAGCAACTTGCCGTGCATACCTGCACCAAAAGCAAAAATAAAAAATTAACGCATTCAGATCATAGACTAGTACAGTATATTCTATTACACAAGTCTTCCTCACCAATCACCAATTTCCATAAAGAATCATAGATACCTTCCTTGGATACCTAGTTATTGACTCTCCCAATATATAAAAAAAAAATGTAAATGTAACACTCCACACGGCAAAACCACTATAAATAACCAGTGAAACTTTACATCAAGGATTTCCAAACGAAGAATGAAGATATGTTTGACAAATACAAAACTAGTAATGCAACCAATAAAAAGGTTGACACATTCAAGAATGGTTCTAGACTTAGCAACATTGAACTAAGGCCTGCCCTTATTTTAAAATAGTTAAACGAAAAAGAGATCAAGAAATAGTCAATGTTCATTGATTTCTATAATGAAAACATTGAAAATGAAAATAGAAAAAAATGTTCTGGTGAAACATTCCCAATATAATACACATAGAAATGCAAGTAGTGTGACATAAAGTATAGTCCATGTTACAGAAATGCAAACAAATACTAGAATAAGATACGGTTATCTTACTGCCTCTTTGCTTCAATATCTTTGCTGAAATCAATATTGGGTTCACAGTCCAGAACCAATGCAGGAACCTGATTGGAGATAAAACGATTAAACCAGCATATTATAACAAATCACAAACTCACGCATGGATTCCGTGTATGTTACAAATATGGTACCTTCTGAATGCTTGAGTGCATGTGATCACCCTCTAGATAGAATACACGGTCTCTAATTTCAGCGTGCAAGGAGTTATCAACATGTTGGGGAAGCTTATTGACCGATAATATTCCATGATTGCCACTTCGGAAGGGGAATAACCAGCTTTCATGCTTTTCATGTAGGTCACGGAGATAGTCCAGGGAGACTCCACCTTCCTCTGCTCTCTTCCTCAACTTCATTCTCTTATGGCAAGTATCAGGGCTTGCCCTAAGATAGATAAAACCATCTGGAATAAGGCCAGGCAAGGAGGAGACAACAGGGTCAAACCATGAGTCATAGATACTGATCTCCATTTCATTCATCCAATTGGCTTCATGAACAGCTCGTACAAACACCTTTGATTCACAGTAAAGGTAACAATTCAGAAGCCCTTAAAATCTCAGAACAGGATTACATTCTTGAATTAAACCAAATAGCTGACTCACAAGAAACAGAAGCAATCTAAAATACCATCAACAAAAAAATTCTGAAAGAACAAGAAAATAAAGAGAATACTTATAGAGGTAACGAGTACTCACCATCCTGTCACTGAAAACACTCCTCTCCATCAATCGAAGAGGCTTGATTCCACTGGATGACTCTCTTTCCTGCATGACCCTTGTAACAAATACATAGTTCTGAAAGGTGTAGGCATACCTTTGGGGCTCGGCATAAAAGGCATCCAAAATATTGAAGTGATCTGGTCCAACGTCCTGCCACTTGCTAATAGGTTCAGGAACTACCTCAACAAGATCACGCAGTTCAATAGTTTCATTAGCTATTCTCTGAAGGAAGGTTGTCTTGCCAACACTGATATTACCCTCGACACAAAAGGTAAGGCGTTTCTTCTGCAGAGCCTGCGCAGCAGCGGATGAATTGTCTTCCAACTCTTCATCAACGCTTTTTTTAATGAAAGTAGTTATACTTTCAGCATGGTTCTTGTGGATTATTCCAACAGAACTCTGAAGATACTCAACCATCTTATCACTAGATTTGCCAAAGAACTGCACCGTATGATCCAAGAAAACAAAGAAAATTGTCAACATTTTTCTGGGTTTATTTATTCTAAAAGGGCCTAAATTGAACTAAATATTCTAAAGAAGCGTACAGAAATGAGAAACTGGAAATACAAAATATAAAAGGGAGAGAGAAAAACAAGGAAGATGGGAAGTACTGAAACACCTTATCTTTGTAAAGTTGCTTGAGCTGAGCAACACCAGCGATGCCTTTCCGAACTAGCTTTCTCAAATTTCTGGGACCGACACCGGGAATGGCCAACAAATCAGGATTTGGCGGGATGGGTGAGGAAGAAGAAGAAGCCCTCTGCCTCCTGTGGAGTCTCGTGCTAAAGGGCTTGTGCTCCTTCGTGTCCTCTCCCTCTCCCTCTCCCTCGGATGTTGAATTGAAGGAGGCACGGCGAGGGAGCAGCCATTGAAGGCGCTGGATGGGTGCCCTAGTGGCAGTGTGTTTATGGGTTAGAGAGAGACACCTTGAAATTTCGGAAGAAGAAGAGGAAGCCGGCAGGGTGGACAGAGGTAAAGACTTGCTAGCGGAGCGAGAGGCGTTGGGGGCCAGGCCCAGCGGAGAAGATGAAAATGAAGGCGCAGCAACTGCCATTGCTATGTATTTGCGTGGAGATGAGGATAAAGACAGAGAGATAGAAAAAGAAAAAGGGAGAGTAGTAATGGGAGTGAAGGAGCTAGGGAAAGTCAGAGTCCCTGTGTGTATGGCCGTGCCTCCCAGAGAGAGAGAGCGGATGGGGGCTGAACAACAAGTTGGGCGCAGCAGTTTCTGCATAACTCTTTCCGAGCATTTCACACACTGTTATCTTATACTTCTTCGTCTCACTCTGAGTCTGTGTTTTCCTTTTCGTTTTGCTTTCCGCTTTGCTCCCAAAGACAGTGTGAACTGTGAAGGGAGGTCCCTAGTAGCCCTGATAATGTGGGCGGGAACCTACGTGGCCTGCAACTCAAGGGTTTTGGGGTTGCTTGTTTACACCTCTGTTTAGTTACTCCAACCTCTCCCTATATTCGGATATTGGGCTCTATAATATTCTAGTATTTTTACCGTGCATATTCCAATTTAATGTAATAAATTATAATTTATAAGAAACAATTAATTAAGTACAATCAAATCTAAATGTATTGAGTTATATGACTATTATGAGATACTTAATAATAAGAAAAATTTTATGTTGGTGCATTGATAAATCTTTTTACCACAACGTTATCCATACATTTGAAGTTATTCGTTCTGACTAATAAACCCAAATACGAAATATATGATTTCTCTCTCTTTCTCCTTCTTCTTTCTCTCTCATTCTCTCTCCATTTCTTTTTCTCACCTTCGCTCTTTCTCTC
Organism: Stylosanthes scabra; assembly: GCA_036250425.1. Classification (NCBI taxonomy): domain Eukaryota; kingdom Viridiplantae; phylum Streptophyta; class Magnoliopsida; order Fabales; family Fabaceae; genus Stylosanthes; species Stylosanthes scabra. Next base: position 24,872 of record JASCZI010151499.1, on the reverse strand, counting down.
CTTCTCTGTCCCTCTATCATTTTTCTTTCTATTTTTTTATCTGTCTCTCCCACGATCCCTCACTATTTCTTTTTCTTTGGCCTTTTCTCTTCCTCTCTTCCCATCTTTTTCTCTCACTTTCTTTTTCTCTCCTATCTTTCTCTTTCTCCATTTCTTTTTCTTATCCTCGCTCTTTTATTCTCTTTCTATTTGTAAGAAATAATTTTTCAATTAAGTAAGTTTAATCAAATTTAAATGCATTGAGTCCACAATTTAACCCTATACTTAAAGTTTTTACCAATAAACCCAAATACGAAACATATGATTTTTCTCTCCTTCCTTCATCTCTCTATTCCATTCTTTTTTTATTTCTTTCTCTCACCCTTGTTTTTTCTCCCTCTTCCTCCCTCACTCCTTTTTTTCCTCTATTTACGCATCTCTCTCTCCCTCTTTCCCTGCTCTCTCACTCTCTCTTTCTATCCTTCTCTCTTTCCTTCTTTCCTCCTCTCTTTCTATCTCTCTCCCTTTCCACATCTCTTTATTTCTTTCTCTAACCCTCCTTTTCTCTTCTTATCTTTTATATTTGAGTACCTCTCCCTCTCCCCCCCACACCCTCCTCGTCTTTTTCCATATATTTATCTCTCATTCTCTCTCCTTCATTTCATCCCCTCTTTCTTCCTCTCCCATTTTTCTCTTCATTTCTTTATTTTCTTTCGCTCTCTCCCCTTTTCTTTTGTCTTTTTTTTCCCTCTATTTTCTTATTTCTCTTTTCCTATCTAGATCTCTCCCTTACTCACTCCCTCTCTCTTCATTCTTTCTTTCTCCCTCTTTCTCCGTCTCTCTTTTCCTCTTTCTCTCCCATCATCCATCCCTCTTCTTTTTCATGGTTCTCTCTTCCCCTCTCCCTCCACTTTCCCTTATTTTCTCTTTCACACTTCCTCTTTCCCCCTTTTTTTCTCCCTTGCCCTCTCTCTCATCTCTTTTTTTTCTTCTGTATTCATGAATACATAAATTTTCTCGATATAATATATTATTATTATTATTATTATTATTATTAATTTAAAAAAAAAACTCAGGCGGGCTAGGTCCACCAGCCTACTAACCCACCAATTCATTGATAGACAGAGCATAAAAGGATTTTAGAATTATTTGAACGGTAATGCTACATGTAAATCTCTTTTCTCCAACCAAGTCAAACCAAGTGATTTACTCCCACTCTCACTCATTTACGCGTGAAATTACGAACATAATATTTCTATTAGAACGAACCGAAAATTTAAGACCAACGAACATGTTTTTAAAAATAAGTTCACGAACAAAAAACATTAATAATAACTAGATCAAATCACGAACATAATATTACTACTAGAACGAACAAAAAATTTAAAAGCAAAGGAACAGGTTTTAAAAATAATAAAACCTGTTCATGTCAACTATAAAAACATGTTCGTTGTACATATAAATTTCTGTTCGTTTTTAGTGAACAGTGCGCGCATTAACATTAAGCGTGTGAACAGTAACAACTTGGTTGAACTTGGTTAGAAAAATAGGTGTACGTCTAGAATTATCATTGTTCGAATAGGTGGGAATAAATAATAAAAAAATTAATCATTTTAAAATTATTTCAACAACCATATCATATATTTAAAATTTTAATTTTTAAATATGATTAACTTAAAAATAAATAAACAAAAATTTTATCTAAAATTACTCAACAACAGTATAAATATAAAATTTTATAATTAATTAAAAAATTAATTATTTTAAAATTTTTCAACACCCGTATCTTATATTTAAAATCTTTCATAGAATAATTACTATGTAATCTTGGGCTTCGTTTCTCATAAAAAAATTTGGAGAAAAATTTGAAACATAATTAATATATAAAATATTTATCATAATAAAATTTACTTATATATGTACAATAAAAGCACATGTTAAGTAAAAAAAAAAGGCGTGAATTAATTTTTTAGTTAATTGATAACAATAATTTTACATAAATACTATTTATACATTAAACTTCAATATATTTATATATAAATATATATATTGATTAAATTATTTTTAATGTATATATATTTTAATACGTATTTTATTCTAGTAATTGATTTTTGATATATAACTTGTATAACTCATAATTTTGTGTATATTTATTTCGAACAATGCTACAAAATTAATATTAGGGAGCAATTAGGGAGCCAATAAAATTAATTAAAAATTATCATCCGAAACTAAAGAGAGTTATCACCCGAAACATATACAAATTATTATCCAAAACAGATTAGTACAATAATTAACAAGATTATCATATGAAATTAATACAATTTATCATCCAAAAATAATACAAGTTATCATCCATAACTTAACCAGCACCTTACCAGCACCACCATCGTACAAGGAAAAAGAAGATCTCACCAGTCACAACCACCACCGCCGCTAGACAAGGACGCACGAAGAAGAAGAAACAACGGCAAGAAGATGAAGAAGATGAAGCAGCTACGGGCAAAGAAGATCTCACCAGTCACAACTACCACCACCGCCAGACAGGGACACACGAAGAAGAAGAAGAAGCAGCCTCAGCGGCGGTAAGAAGATGAAGAAGACGAAACGGCGGCGACGACCGAGATCCTGTGAAGAAGAAGAGGACAAAAAGTGATGACAGCAGACAGAAGCGCAACGGTGTTTAAGGAGGCGAAAAGGAAAGTGGACACATAACTGCGACGGTGATGCGAAAACACAGATCTACGACATCTAAATCGCCTTGTCGCGACGGCAAGAGTGGCACCTAAAACGGTATGGGTGGTGGTGGTTGCGCGCTGTGAAGAAGAAGACCCGATGGCTGGGCGATGGTGGTGCTGTGGGAGCATCGATAGAGGGAGGAAGAAAGGAAGAAATAGAATTAGGATTTTGGTTTCATGGTGGCAATGTCAGGAGAATTAGGGTTTTGGTTTGTATGGGTTCCTCGGCCAAAGGTCCCGTAAACTTTTTGATTTATTTCATCAAATTAAATTAATTAAGTCTATATTAAATAAAAAATTATTTTAATATTAAATAAAATTTTATTATTTTTTATATTATTTAATATTAAAATAATATTTTATTTCACATAAAAAATAATTTAATAGAAATCCACCGAACAAAATAGACGTACACAACAATGCTAACAGCGCTTAGTATCAAACGGAGGTATAGAAAAGATGACGTTTGTTGTCCTCAATTGTAGGTTGAAAACGGAAAATACAGATTATGCGCTTATTTTCAGTTCACTCTCCCTCCACTGTTTCGGATGGCATACGCTCCTTGTGTTGAGTACATCAGCATTATGGTAAAGGTTAAAAGAAAAAAAAAATTCCCATTTAAAGAGAAAAAAAAGTGGTAGGATTACTGAATTAGGTTGAAATTGAAAGCAACAGAAATAGTAATTAGAAAGGAGCAAGGAAATTATGAAAGTACTACTATTATGTTGTTGAAATCCTGATATTGAAAGGGGAGAGAAAAGCATTTAATAGCTCTAAAATCGGTTGGGGGTTCAAGAGTCTGAGTTGTTTGATTCGCATAATAAAATACTAATACTAATATTTTTGGTTTTATTTTTATGCATTTACAGCCAACAACTTGTATGCCTCAACAACTCCTACCCGAAACCACGAGAAGGAAAAAAAAGACAGAATAGTAGTAGACGAGGAAATAATAATAATAATAATAATAATAATAATAATAATAATAAGGGCCGAGAAGTTTCAACTCTCAAGTGATTGTGAAGGAAGAGATGGGAAATCGTTTTACTTGCATGACAAAGAAGGGGACGAAGGATGTTGGATCGAGAAGTAAGAGAATGGGTAGATCACAGAGGAAGCTAGTGGCAGAGGAAGACCTGCATCTCCAGGCACTCTCCATGGCACTCCAACAGCATCAGTTGTCTCAGAGGTTCGAAGGTTCAATGTCAAGGAGAATCGGCTCCACAAGCTCCAGAAGGCGCAATCTCTCTGATTCTTTCTCCGCCAATAAACAGGTCCAGGTACGCTACCACACCACACCTCTTTTTTGAATCAGTTCTTCACTGCCAAAAAGTGGCTTGTCATAATTAAGATCTTTGAGGTGCTCGTGGGTGGGAGGAAAAGGGGGGGAAAACAGTTAATTGTAGTGGTGGGAGCAACTTCACCCAACAGGACAAGGCATAGCCGAAAGGTATTAGAAAAGGCATCCAAGGGCAACTTTTTCCCTTTTTTTCCTTTCAATTTTTTTAATAAATAAAAAAAGGTGCATCTGGAAAAAGTACATGGCCAATTCACCGCGCTTTCAAAAGCAGATGAATTTATTTACCAATTTACATACCCCATCTCTGCCCCGCCTTGTGTGGGTTGAGTTGCCCAGTGTTGACTCCACCAATGCCTTGTCAGCGTCGTCTCCAAAACTCTATTTTATGCAATTTGCATGGCAATCATGTTGTTGCATATGTGAGAAGCTGCATGTTTGGTTTCGGTATGGAAACCTTGATAATGGTTTTGGGGAAAAAGAAATCATGTAGATTTTGGTCATGCCATAGTTTTGGAGTTTCAAACGAAAGCCAAGACGTTTATAAATCACTAACACATTTTGACTACCAATTATTCAAAAGCCTGATGGAAGAACGTATGTAATGTTGCCTCATTTAGCATAATTGCTTAAGGGGAGAATTTGGGCTGATTTTGTGTTTGGAGCTAGATGGCATTCAACAGTTATACCATTAGTACAGTCATTGGATAAACCGAGGTGTTGGTGCTTTGCTTAATTATGTTTGTTAATGCAGGTTGATTATGCCTGTTATTTAAATATAAATTAAAAATAATTCCTCCTTAATAGAAATCTGAGGAGTTTGAATTTATGCATATGATTAAATTTAAAACATTCTTTGTTGTTGCAAATTTTAGTTTTGATCTGGATTGGCAAGAAACTGATATAATGGCTTCTTCCTAATCTTGTGTTTGTGCACATGCATACACAAATACAAAACAAGAAAATCAACAACAACAACAAAGTCATATTCACATGTGGGGTAGGCTACATGGATCAAACGAAGTGCGGTTGTTTATAGTTTTTTTGTTTCTTTCTTCCTAGTCTGATATTTACATTGCATCTTGTCATGTATCGTGTTTGTAGTGTGATTGTTTATACTTAGATCTCGATTGACCGCCTCTTGCATAGTATTTTTTCTATCCCCTCGACCTTTGACCGATGGTTTATTTTCTATCTGATCTATCCTCTTGACTGGATGCTTTGCTAGTCTTCTCTTCACGTGTCCAAGCCACCAGGGCCAAGATTCCACCGTCTTTGCAACAATCGGCGCTATTCCGACTTTCTCTCTTGTATCGTCATTTTTTGTTCTTATTTTGTCCATATGTTAACGAAGTTTTTTGTTGGTGCCTCGCAAGATAACTATTGGTATATAACAATGATGATTTATTAGTCTTTCTAGTGGTGAATATTAAAATCTAATTTCCCCATGAATTTTGACTTCATTTCTACTGTTCTCTGCTTCCCATATCTTACACAGGTTCCAGAGATCCTGGAGAACATTAAAGTAAAGAAGTTT
>JASCZI010151499.1:2724-19311 GCA_036250425.1 Stylosanthes scabra | reverse complement strand
AGGTTTTGGAGCATGGTGTTGGTACAAGACTGTTGCCCTACTGGAAGAATCAGGCCTGCTTCCTGTTGCCTTAGATCTTGCTGGTTCTGGAATTGATCTCACTGACACTAACAGTGTCACAACATTGGCAGAGTATTCAAAACCTTTAACTGACTATCTTGTAAACCTTCCGGATGATGAAAAGGTTTGAACCTGTGACATTGAAAATATATTATTCTTGACACATCTCATTATCCTATGTTAATCTATATATTTCATGTAAATGGAAATGTTGCAGGTTATTCTTATCGGACATAGCATTGGTGGTGCCTGCATTTCTTATGCATTGGAACATTATTCACAGAAGATCTCAAAAGCTATTTTCCTTTGTGCTACGATGGTGACTGATGGCCAAAGGCCGTTTGATGTTTTTGCCGAGGAGGTACCCAGTTAATTTCTTTGTCACGATCAGTTGAACTTTTAGGGTTCATTCTTGGTGCATAAATCCTCCAGTCAAACTTTAGTTATTGATAAACATGCTAAAACATTTTTATATAATATGTAGTGTGCCAACTAAGCTTTCCAATCAAATAACCATTCATTTGGCAGTTATATTTTTTATTTGGAGCATAAGTTGCCTTTTATGCACTACATATAGTCAGGAACCTTGGCTTGGGATAAATCACTTCTTAGGGGGTTGATAATATAGAATGGTTTTCCTAAGGTCTTACATCTTTCCTTTTTCTTCTGTTTCTGTAGCCTTCTTTCTTCTATTCAGATGTACCCCAAGAAAAAAAAAAAGGTCCTTCTTTCATTCCAATGGGTAGTGCTACCTCGAATACCTTACTAGCTAAAAAGGAAAAAGTATTATCATTGGCTTGCATTTTACTCTATTTTTAGATATATTGCTTTAACCATACTAATTTGTATTATCTTGTCATCTTTCATCACAAATTTACAATGTCATGACTGTTTGTTTTCAATAATCCAGATTCTAGAATTTGATGTTTTAACTAACTTTCTGGTAAACTGTTTGGTTTTCCCCTCTTTCTTCCCCCCATACACATACTTCTAACAATTCTTTTATTGCTCTAATGTGCCGCATAGTGGTGTCACTGACCATGACTATTGTAAAACGATATTGTGAGACAGCTGACAAAAAAAATCTAATGTTTTAATGAACCTTGTTTTGCATTTTGCCTTGAAGAACTTGTAATTGTTCTCACATTACCTACACTGCAGCTTGGCTCTGCTGAACATTTTATGAAAGAATCCAAGTTCTTGATACATGGGAATGGTAAGGAAAAGCCCCCCACAGGATTTATGTTTGGGAAAGAGCAGATGAAAGGGTTATATTTTAACCAGTCCCCATCCAAGGTATGATGGATACATCTCTATTTAGTATATTTGTTTATTTTGCCTTTTCCTTTTCCTTTTTATTTTATTTTATTTTTTGTATTCTTCTTTATTTAGAGAGGTCTCTTCTTGAAACGATGCTCTCTGTATGGCCTACAACACTCGATTGGATTAACAATTTATCACTTATGAAATGCTGCAATGCTTCTCATTTTTTTACACCTCCAATTCTTAATAAGCCAAAGATCTGAAATGTAGCTCATGCATCCATACATTATTAAGGCATCTACTTTCCTTTTGGATAAATTTGTTTGATGTGCTGGATTTGTGCTGGTACTCCCTCACTTTGGAGAAGTTTTCCTTTGACTTCTTTAAAGGTTTTGGATGAAACATGGAGGTTAAAAGTCTAAAATTTTGTGGCACTATGAGATGTGTGTAATAATGCGTTTTATTTGGATGGATCAGTTTCATCTTGGGTAAGTTCATAATTGCCTTCTGCCCTTCTTTCTAGTGCTGTTCTCGGGCTAAATCAAAGGAAAATAACATGGCTACTATGCACACATGCTAGACAGTCTTGTTGCATTGCACACAATTCCTATTTGCATATCTAGAAATTTTTGCCTTTAACTTTTTTCTTCTTTTAAATCTGATTTGGAGGATAACAGTGTTAACCTCTCATAATTGTACTTGACGTATTGAATAATCTTCCCATGTCTGCAACTGTTTGAATTAGGTTTTTTAACATGAGTATATATTATTTCCTTATTGATTGTGCTGATATATGTATCTGAAATTTGAAACGAGGTACTTTTCAATTTCAGGACGTTGCTTTAGCTATGGTTTCCATGAGATGTAGCCCTCTTGGTCCTATCATGGAGAAGCTATCTCTATCTCCCAACAAATATGGAAGCAGCCGCCGATTTTACATTCAGACATTGGATGATCGTGCCCTTTCACCAGATGTCCAAGAAAAGCTAGTGAGGGAAAACCCACCTGAAGGAGTTTTCAAAATCAAAGGCAGTGACCACTGTCCTTTCTTCTCCAAGCCACAATCTCTCCACAAAATTTTGGTGGAAATAGCTCAAATTCCATAGGTTAATTGTGAACAATTCAAACATGATTTGGTGTATCTATCTTTGCATTATTAACGATCATAGTTGTATGTAGTACAGGGGAAGCCTAATTGGGAGGAGCATTTCACTTTTGCTTCATAATGAAATATTAAAGAGGAAGGGGGTATGATTTAATTTCCCGAGACACGATTATGATTCAACTTGTAAGTTCTAAGTGACTTGTGTAAGCCTGGGGTATGTTCCATTTGTTTATTATTATTATTATTATTTGGTATACCAACGGGGCCTAAGCCCAAACAAGAAAGCAAACTACAAGAAGATTTCAGAGGGGATTCCCTCTAAGTCTTTCCTCAAGATAGGATCCAGGGATGAATGGGGAGAGTTCATGAAGAAAAACCCATAGCGATGGGTTAAGCTATGTTTAGCAAGCCAGTCAGCACAACCATTGTCTTCTCGATTGATTTGGTTAAAAGTAACTTCCCAAGGTCTTCTGATTGTATCCCAGATGCTTCTCATTACATTATCTTTAGGGGGTTCCCTATCATTCAAGGTGATCAACTCTCGGATGATTTCAGATGAGTCCAATTCGACAATAACTCTTCTCATGCCAAGATTTCAAGCCATAGACAGCCCATGGTAGACTCCCCAAACTTATGCTTGAGCAACTTGGCGCATAGAAACCTCCAATCCATTCTCCAAGGTGAGTTCTTAGTAGGCCACCGCATCCAGCTTTCTCACTTCTACCCTGCACCGAGCCATCTGTGTTCAATTTCACCCAACCCCTATTAGGGGGTTTCCAACCAGAAGTTATCTGATGGGAACCTAAAGTTGGATTACCTTGATTTCTTCGAAAGGCTTCTCCAATGTTGGTGACCATGCTTTTGACAATTACACAAGCATTGCTAGGTCTGCTAAAGGGAAGAGAGTGGACTTTTTGATTTCTCCATTTCCACATCCACCAAGAAGTGACAAAGAATACAAGCTGCCAACTCATGTTCAGATTGTAGCCAATACTGCTGTTTAGATCTAAGATTATCCAATCTTTCAGCTCTGTATTAAAGAAAACAGCAACTGTAGTTGGATTGACAAATTGAATCCAGATTTGAGTTGCCTTGGTACAGTCTCTCAGGACATGGAGTATAGTTTCTTCTTTCTGATTACAAAGGTAACAGTACGGGTTGGCTCCCATCATTTTGGCTCTTTTCCCTGTAGTCAAAAGTTTTCCATGTAGAACTTGCCACATAAATATTTTGATCCTCTCCGGGCCCTTCCATTTCCAAATCTGTCTCCACCATTGCTCATCACTTCCATTATTCCTATCTCGGTCGTTTACCAGAGCTCTGTATGTTGAGGCCACAGAAAATCTCCCACTTGGAGTAAGGCTCCAACTCACAGCATCAGCAACACCCTGGGTTGGGGTATGGATGGCTCTGATTTTATCAACCACATTCCTCGGAAGGTATTGTTCCATAACAGTTAGATTCCATTCTCCATATTCATTCACATACTCACTAACTGTTTCCTCCCTCCTTTGGGGTGGAATTGGATTGATGGCAATTCTTTCAAGACAATCAATACCTGGTATCCAATTATCCCCCCAAAAGGATATAGATCTCGCATCTCCCACAACACATCTAGTGTATTCTCTTAACTTAGGCCACACCTTACATAATTCCTTCCAGAGGGGGGAGTCCATAGATTTGTAGGAGGGCTCGTTCCCAAGTTGTTTGCCTTCCACATATTTATGCTGAAGGACCTGTGCCCAAAGAGAATCAGGCTCATTCATAAGTCTCCAAAGAATCTTGAGAAGAAAAGAATCATTCATTATCTGAAGCTTTCTAAGATCGATTCCCCCTTCCGCCCTAGTTTTGCAAAGCTGCTCCCATCCAACTAGATGGATTCTTCGCTGCCCATTATGCTCTCCCCATATGAAATTCCTTTGCAATTTCTCCAGTTGGTGGCAAATCCCTTTTGGGATCCTATCCTGCTGCATATCATAGTTTGCAATTAGGTTTAACACTGCTTTGGCTAGAGTAAACTTTCTTGCCAAGGACAGGCATTGAACCTTCCAGCCCTTTAGTTTACTCTGCATGCGGTCCAAGATGTTCTTGAACTTATCTTTCCCTTTTCTCTGGTTGGTCAGCAGAGCTCCTAGATATTTACCAATCTCATTTCTCTCTTGGTATTGATAGCCATTCATGACTGAATTCCTCACCTCACAAGATACATTCCTGGCAAAAGTGACAGAGGTCTTGGCATTGCTTACTTTCATTCCTGCTGCTGTACAGAATTCCTTCATACAGTACTGGATATTGTTCATTTGCTCCACTGAAGCTTCCCCGAAAACTAGCAAATCATCAGCGAAGAGCGGATGGGAGATGTGAGGACCTGCTTTTCCCACCCGAATAGCCTTCCAGTTTCGTTTTTCCACTTCATCCTCTATTAAGTGGGACAACTTATCCATGGATATGACAAATAAGTAGGGGGAGATCAGGTCTTATTGTCTTAAGCCACGTGAAGGAGTGAACTCATGGGTCTTTCCTCCATTCCACAAAACATTGTATTCTACTGAGGTAACACAATTCATAATAAGATTAGTGAATTGTTCTCCCATTCCGAATTTTATAAGGCAGTCTCTCAGGAAGCTCCATTTTAGCATGTCATAAGCTTTCTCGAAATCGAACTTAATCGCCATAAAACTTTTTTGACCTTTCATTCTCTTCATTGAATGTGCAATCTCCTTTTTAATCAAAATATTGTCATGTATAATTTTGCCCGGGACAAAACTCGATTGAAAGGGAGAAATTCTATCTTTGATGGTAGCTTTCATTCTGTCCACTATGATCTTGGATAGGCATTTATAGGTAACATTGCATAGGGAGATAGGCCGAAATTGAGTAATGGACTCCGGGACCTTGACCTTGAGAATGAGGGTTATTAGTGTTGAATTATACTCCTTTATACCACTCGGGTTTCTCCAGAGGTTCTGAACCAAGCTGATGAGGGACTGGCCCACAGTACTCCAATGGTTTTTGTAGAAAATAGCAGGGAAGCCATTAGAGCCAGGGGCTTTCATGGAGCCAATTCGAAATAGAGCTTGCCTGATAGTTTCCTGCGAGGGCATCAAGATTAAATCATTCTTTAAGTTTTCATCCATTTCCGGATAAGAACGAATAGTAAGCAAACTTGGGGAGGTAACATCTTCATCAGTATACAGGGCTTTGAAGAAATCTGTCACATGAGTAATGAGTTGTTCTTCCTCTTCTATCCACTCTCCCTCTTGAACTTTTAGCTTAACAATCTTATTTCTTCTTCTTCTTCTGATGATAGTGCGGGCATGGTAATATTTAGTGTTTCGATCACCTTCTTTAATCCATATGTCTCGGGATTTTTGCAACCACATGGTTTCCTCTCTGTCCAATATGTCCTCGAGATCCTTTCTCAGCTTCTGCTTCAACTCGTCAAGAAAAGTATTGCGCCCATACGAGTTTGCCCTTTGAATGCCATCAATTCTACTCATGAGCCTTCTTTTCTGCTTTCCAATATTCCCAAACACATCAGCATTCCACTTCTTCAGCTCTGAGGTAAGGTGATTGAAGGAGCAATTCATATCCTGATTCCCATGCCAATGGCCCAGCATGAAATGTTGGAAGTCAGGGTGCTGCTCCCACATTGCCTCATACTGAAATGGTTTTTCCTTGGGAATTAAGACCTTTGGTTGCAATCTAATAAGGAGAGGGTGGTGGTCTGAACCCACTCTAGGCAGAGTCTCAACTCTAGCTTCCTGGAATCTGATCCTCCAATCTACATTCACGAGAGCCCTGTCAAGCCTTTTGAACACTGTGTCTAAATGGTCCCATTTCAGTCCTTTCCAAGTGAAAAAGGATCCGATTGCTCCCATATCAATTAAAGCGCAGTCCTCAATCAAGTTTTTAAATCTTCTACAAGCGCCAGAATCAACTCTTCCACCTCCTCTTTTCTCTGAAGGATCTACAATCTCATTGAAGTCTCCTACTAGGAGCCCTTCTTTTGGTGTCATGTTAGCTATATTTCTTAGCTCTCCCCATAGCCCTCTTCTGGTTGCCTCTTGAGGACTAGCATAAACGGCAGTAAGCAACCAAGGCTCCTCGAGCCCCTGATTGATCTCCATATGAACATATTGGGGTTTGGAGGTTGTCATACTAATGTTGAGATCAGGGTCTCTCCATAACACCCAAATGTCACCACTAAACCCCAAGGCTTCTTCCACATGAAACAGGGAAAACCCAAAACTCCTAATGACATTTCTAGCTTTATTCCCACTGCATCTTGTCTCAAGCAGAATAATTACATATGGTCTATAGATTCTCATGATCTCATTTAAGGTCCGGCTGAAGGACTTACTAGCCGCACCTCTACAATTCCAAGACATGATAATCATTAAAACAAAGCTAGAAGAAAAAGTAACCTATTCCGCCATAGGCATAGCCTCACCTCCTTGTGGTAAGGCATGTTCTCCTTCATTTCCATTACTAGCCAGGTTCTCGCAATGCTCCATTGCAGTGTCTCGGTTCTCTGATTTCTCTCTGTTTGCTTCATACTGGTTCATAGCTTCTATCATTATCGACGAGCTGATTGAATTCAAATCAGGGGGTTTCAGATCTGGTTCTTCTTTGTCCTCCATCTCAGCCTCATGAAATACTGTTTTTGGAACTATTTCTTCAATCATCAGGTCTTCTTGTGTGGGTAAAGGGTTAATAAGGTGGGAGGATGTTGGGTTCTCTCTAGAAGAGGGTGGGGGAGTAGGATGGGGAGGTAGGGGAGGAAACACCGATTCAGGTTGGGATCTGATGGTGCCTGTGGGTGCATGGGTGTGTTGTGCGAAGGGAGGGGCAGGAGGGTTCAGGTTGGTGTGGGCTGTGATTGGGCTAGGAGTTTTCTTATGTTGTTGGGCTTTAGTGGGTTCAGGGTTATCTTTCTTGTGTTTGGCCATGGTGGGAGTATCTTTCTTTCTTGTCTGGACAGGTTGAGCAGAAGTGGGCTGGGTATTGGGTCGGGCATGGGTCACTGGATGGTTAACATCCTTGATGCCTTTAGAAGCTTCCTTCGTTCCTATTCCCTCTTCAGCAACGTCTCTCAATGCATCGAATCTTGTACCAGCCTTTGTTGTGCCACCACTATGCTCCCCAGCAACGAATTTTTCGCTTTTCCTCCCACGATTCGTCCTTTGTACGACCATCCAAGGTCCGTACCCATTATCCTCCTCGGATATTACTTTCTTACCCTTCTCCTTCTTAGCACTTCAAGAATTGCCCTCCACGTGCTGACTCTTCTACTTCCCTGCGCCGTCCTTGCTACTGGCCCCCTTATCGGCTATTACCGCCTCTGTTTGTGTCTTTCCAGCACTTCCAGTTTGGGGACACTTGGTTTTTTCATGCCCCACCATACCGCATTTGAAGCATATGTCATATAATCCCTCGTACTCAACCTTGAAATTTTCATCATTAATGGTGTATTGCGATACCAGAGGGGAGGTTAGGTCAAGCTGCACACAGAGGCAAGCAAATTTACCTCTGCATTTAGTCTCCGTATTGTTATCCACCTTGATGGTGTGTCCAATGAGGTTTCCTATCCTCTTCAGAACATCTTCCTCATAGTATTCAACGGCTAATCCTGGTAGACGAACCCAAGCTGTGATATTTCTATGGTTGCCGAAATAGGGTTAAAATTTGGCTTGCACAGTCTTATAGCCAAGTAATGGTCAAAGATCCTCCACGGCCCCGCCATAAGAGCATAATCCAGGTCCTCTTGTGAAAAGAACTTAACAATGAATCATTTCCTATGTCAATTACTTATATCGACCCGTTTTTACTCCACATAGTCTCTAGCCTTCTTGTAAGAGCTGGGAGACAGATGGTTCTTCCAAGAAGTTTGACTATGAGAGTATCCCACCAAGGATGACGAAGACTCTTCAGACGAGCTTCATTAATAGCTATATTGAAAACACCATTCTTCTTCTCAATTTTAATTTCTGGCTCGTTCCTCCTCTCTTCATGGTTGTCACCATCTCTGCCTTGTGGAACATTCATCTCCTCTGTCTTCGGTATCTCCAAAGCTTCCTCCACTTCCTCTTTTCCTTCCTCTGAGAAAGCATTATCCTCAAGTTGGTCTCCGACTGGGTTGCAGCCTCCCTTCACAGCAACGACAAAGGACTTAGAAGGAGCGAGATTCTTAGGAGTCCCACCCTCTCTTTCTTGCATCCATTCCTCCTCTCTGGGAACTAAGGACAGTTCGCCAGAGAAGTCGTTTCCTTCCTCATTCTTCCGGACCTTTTTTCCTGTTCGTTGCAGCGGCTCTCCTTCCCTTCTCGGATCATGTGATCGTGAATATCCTCCACGGACAAAGCCACCTCTCATGGTGGAGTGGTTCAATCAAGCAGCAAAGACAGAGAGAAAAAACAAAAAACAGGGAGCTTGGCCAAAAAACTTTTGGTTTTAGAGTGAGAATTTATTATTATTATTATTATTATTATTATTATTATTATTATTATTATTATTATTATTACGCAACCAAGTCCAGTTAAGTACCCAACCCATTCTCACCAAAAGAGTGTGAAAACACATGCGCTCCATCTTCCTGTTTATGCAGCTGCTTCTCCTCCTTATCCTCCTCCTTCTTCTTCTTCTCTATTACTGCGTCATCATCGCCGTCCTCGTCACTGCAGCCGTCATTGTGGTCGTTGTCGTCTCTTCTTCTTCCTCTGTCTTCCTCCTCCTCTTCGCTAAAAGACTTCTTCATCATCTTTTTCTTCAACGAATCACATTTCATTGAAGAAACAAACCAAATTTCATTGAAAAAAGAACCAAATTTTTTCTCTTCTTCATCTTCTTCACCTCCTCCTATATATAAAAACCAGAGTCCGAATTAGATTTATATGAAGAACGAAGCACATTTCATTGAAAAAATGAAGTACATTTCATTAAAAAAAGCGAAGCACATTAGTCTATTATTTATAAAACCAGACTCCGAACCAGATTTATATGAAGAACCGAAGCACGTTTCTTTCTCCTCTTCTGTGTTGTATTTTTTTTCTTCCTATCTTTGTCAATTGTCAATGTCGTCCTCGTCGTTGTTGTCGTCGTCCTCATCCTCCTTGTTGTCGCTGCCGCTGCTGTATTATACTTCTTTTTCTTCCTATTTTTGTCCACTTTCAATGTCGTCCTCGTCCTTTTTATCCTTGTCATCATCACCGCTGTCGATGTCGTCATTGTCTTCATTTTCTTCTTTTCTTCTCTATCGACGTTGTTCTCCTCCTCCTTCTCCTCGTTGTCGTCATACCCATCATTCTCCTCCTCGCCGCCGCCATCATCAGAAGAAGCAATAGAAGAAATCGACGGAGAAGGAGAAGAAGAATGATGGGAGGAAGAAAAAGAAGGAAGAATGAAGAAAGAACGACGTTGGCGTTGTTGAAGTTGAGAGTTGAAAACGACAATAATGAAAACAAAATGCGGGCGTGAGGGAAAACAACTTGGTTTGACTTAGTTAGTTAAAATGCTTGGTTTGTAAATTAATTGTATTTTTATTAGTAAATGTCTCTCCATATCTATATTCTCGGAAATGAATAATGTCACTCAATTAATAATGAGTTATGTTATTTACACACTAAAAATTAGTCACCAAATCAGTTACTAATATAAAATACATATAAAAATCGGGTATTATTTTGAAACTTTATCTTTTGACAAATGTATTAAAACTCAACTTTTTATATTTTTCATAAATTCTTTTTGGATGGCTAATTCTATGTGCCCTTAAACCCTTTATTTTCTTAACAAATGTCTTGGCATTTTTCAGTTAACTTGTTTTAATTATGCTCAAAGAGCTATATGAATATAAAAATAATTTAATGATTTTTTATTAACAATTTAATCTAATGATATAGATTGAATTAGGAAAATAAATTTTTTTATTATGCACTAATTTAAACCACTTACATACCCCGTTTCTTATTAAAAAATATTTAAACCACGTATTTTGGTAGGCAATTAAAATTTTTTTTTTTGGGACCAAAGCAATTTTAAATTCTAAACCAATTTTATTTTTGGACATTTTAAACCATTTAATTACGGTATCACATGATAGAAGTGAAAGTGATATTGGAAGTTGGGCCGAATTGTAGTATTGGGTTTCAACTTTAAAAATTTGAGCTATGACAAAAAATTCCAAAATTGAGGTGCCCAGAATGAGAGTTGTTTCTAGATGGATTAGCTAAAGTGAAGGAAAGCGGAAAGGCGAAGTTGAAATACAGAAAGAAAAAAGGTTCGTTTAGGTGATCGGAAATTGGAAGATGAAGGTCCGTTCGGAGAGGGAAAAGACGAAAGTGGTGATTAGGCATTTGCCTCCGTCTCTGACTCAATCTGATCTCCTCCATCACATCGATAATCACTTCGCTTCTCGCTACAATTGGTTCTCTTTCCGTCCCGGCAACACCAGGTATTTCCCCAGTCCCCCTTCCTTCTAAGTTCTAATTCGCCCTTTTTGTCTTCAAAGAAATAATTCATTCATAGAATGAAATGGAATCAATAGGATAGCATTTATTGATTGTTTTTATGCTCTTCTTTCTTTCTTTCTTTTTTATTTTTATTTATTTATTTATTTATTTTAAAGTTGTTTGTTTTATCACCTCATGTGTTCCATGGAGGTAGGAATCCATCCATCCATTATTATTATTATAGATAGATAGATAGATAGATATTAGATACATACATACATACATCCCACTAGGATCTAGCTGAGCTGAACTTACTCGAGAAGCCATCCCAAAGAGAAATGAACCAACATGCTATTGCTATATTGACCCAGCCTTGTTTTGTTGGCTTGGCTTGCATCTGCATCATTTGTGATTTGACTGAATTTACTTTAAAAATCATAGCGATTTAGATCAAGTTGTAGTTGTTGGCTCCCGGGCACTTTTAATCTTGGTGGTCAAATTATGGTTCCATGTTGCTCTTTTTACGTTGGGTTTAACAAAGCAGAACGTAACATTGAAATTGCAATTTGTGCATCTTGTAATAATATTTGCAGCCACAAGAGCCAGAGGCATTCCCGAGCTTATATAGACTTCAAGTGTCCTGAAGATGTTTTTGAGTTTGCTGAGTTCTTTGATGGACATGTTTTTGTTAACGAGAGAGGTAATTCACAACACATATTCTGCTCTTTACTGATGTGATGCCAATCATTTGTGTGAACACTTGGTCACTTGGAAGAATTTGTATTCACTTTGTGGTGGATCATGTGTTTTTTCTGAAACTTGAGTGATGTTTTCTGCCCGAAAAATCAGCTTTTTGAAAGGCCTATGTTTCTTGCAACTTTAATTGATTTTTTCCATGGCATAATTCATTTAGTGGACTTAAAAGTTAAAATATTATGTGATGTTTGTTTTAATTTTCTGTATCTAATGTTGAATGTTTTAATGGTATTCAAATCTTAATGTCTAATATTCAATCAGGTGCTCAGCATAAAGCAATAGTCGAGTATGCACCTTCTCAGCGTGTTCCAAGACCAAGTACCAAAAAGGATGGTCGGGAAGGGACTATATATAAAGGTATTAATTGTAATTGAACTTTTTGTGGTCGAACTGTATAAATGTTCTAATGCTAGGTGGTGTTTACAACATGTGCTCTTTTCATTTAATCCCCTTGTCTTTTTGCCCCTATGACAAGGACAGATGCAGACTACCTTGAGTTCCTCAAATTCATTGCAAAGCCTCCTGAACATCTTCCAAGTGCAGAAATACAATTGGAAAGAAAAGAAGCTGAGCAATCTGGTTAGTTATAGCTTCCTGTAATTTATTTGATTAAAATTCAGTTGGCAATAAGTCGTAAGATTGAGATTAAACAAGTTCATGAATATTTATCTGAAGACAGATTTCAAAATTATAGTGCTTAATAGTCTCCTTCATTTTAGGGGCAAACAAGGAAACACCTATTATCACACCCTTGATGGAATATGTTCGTCAGAAACGTTCTGCTGACAGTGGTGCACAGGTAATGATTCCAGGTCAAATTTTATGTCATTTGTTAAACTCTCAGTGATGTATTTAACTCAGAACTGATTTATTTATTGATAAGAATAAGGTATTTTATTCATCTTGTTTGTTGTTTGACCTGATTCAACTTTTAGAAGTTTGGCGAGTTAATTGTTACATTACATATTTGCTTGTGTGTGTTTTTACTAGGCTTCTGCTAGCTATGTTGAGGTTTGATTTAAATGAAGATGATGTTACAAACTAAGAGTTCGATTGGTTTGTGTTTTATTCTTGTTTTTAGGATTTTGTGAATGACAAGGTAAACAGAAAATGAAAATAGAAAACATTTTTTGAAACCAAATAGGCCCTAAAGTTTTGAGGAATAATATTGCAAAAGTTTAAGAAATGCTCGCACATACACTTAATGCACATTTGGAAGACTGCAATGCTTATTAATGGCTACAAGTAGGATTGACACTTGCTAGTGTCAAGATTTACTGTTTACTTAAAAATAGTGACATTCTGTACAAATTTAATTAATTCATGATATGTGAAACTGTTAATTATTTCAAATTATTAAGTTTGGAGTTTGGACAGAGATGGACACCCACTTTGTGTCAACGTTATTTGAAAGCTTTTTTGTGCCTTTTTAATTGAGCCATTAAATGCATTGTTACTTGATGCAAAGCTTCCAAATACAGGGAAGCTTTGAACTTGTATTTATCATGATGAATTGATCTCTTGCATTTTGTAGTCTTGAGAGAGCATTGAATGTTACGAGGGTTTTGATGATCAATTACTTAATACTTGTATTTATCAATGTTCTATTGCTATATCAATTTAATTTGTTACATTGCAGATAAACGTAAGTCTGAATGGGTTTCTCATGGTTGTTATTTTAACATATAATAATCCATATGTTTTGGTGGTTTATTTATCAACGATAGGCTTCCCCAGCGGTGACAAAGGGTAGCAGAAGAGCTAGATCTGCTTTGCGAGGCAAGCCTAGCTCAGGCAATACCAAACGAATCTCAGAAAAGAAAAAAGTAAGTCCTAGCAATTAATACAATGTATTTGCTATGACCTGGCTTATTTTGAATGCCTTGACTTCATTGACATAATGCTATAAAAGATATACTTTTTCTGTGAATACTATAAATACAAGATGAACGTGCTGTCAATGATTCCCTTCATTCTCAGGATACATTTTAGAGGCTGTTGAGCTTTAGAATGATTCTGAGGCTGCTTCTATACAAGGAAAAAATAAAAATAAAAATAAAAAGAAGGATAGAGGCTTGAAGAAAGCACTCATTGCTAAATGTCTTTGTATGTAAGTGGCATTGTATGACTAAGTTTGAGTTAGCCTCGGCTGGTATTTAGTTCTAATTAATTGAACTTTTCTCATTGTTGATAATATGGATGTTTCCTTTATGCTTCCAAAAAATAGCAGATGTTTTGACTTGTTGAAATTGTTTTTGATTTTCAGTATGTTCAGAAGGACAATGCAAGATGTTTCCTTTTGCTTCCAAAAAATAGCAGATGTTTTGACTTGTTGAAATTGTTTTTGATTTTCAGTATGTTTTGAAGGACAATGCAAAGGGTTCCACTCGGAAAGAATCCAAAGACAAGTCAGCCTTTATTGTGGTCCCCCAGCGAGAGGATCATTCAGCTGCTTCAAATATAAAAGGAATATCTGAACTTGAAACTTGTAATTTGACTTTTCTTCCTTTCTATTTTGTTTAATGACTTTGTTTGTCCCTATAGTTTCATCAAAATTTTAATTAGGTCCTTATAGTCTAAAAGTTTGTAATTGGGTCCCTAGTTATTGTTTTTCTTAAGGAAAACTATAACCGTATAATATTTGCTCTTAAAATCTTTCATAGTTCATCCTATATCAAACAAAAAAATGAATATTCCAAAAAGAATTTGTATTTTATAACAAAATAAAAAAAAACATTAGAAGGGATCTAATTAAAAGTTTTTTCTAATCCAAGGACTCGGTTATAAACTATAAGGATCTAGTTAAAAATTTTGGTGAAACTACATGTAAACGGTCTCTTTATAGACATAATAGAGCTCAATGGTGTCGTTTGATCTATGTAGCCGACCCCACCTAGTGGGACAAGGCTTTGTTGTTGTTGTTGTTGTTGTTGTTTGTTTTATTATATTTTTGAAAATACCAAAACTCATTCATGACATCAAATTTTGCTTTTACCCCATGAATATGAAGTGCACGGCATCGAAGGTCCAATTTCTGGAATTCCAGTGACTTCTGACTCTGGAAAGAAAAAGATCCTTCTTCTGAAAGGAAAACAACGGGAAATTCCTAATGTAAGTCTTGTTTTACCCATAAAGTGTCCCTTTTCTACAATATTAATACCCTGCTGATCTCCATTTTGCATGCGTTTTACTGGAGTTAAAGCATCTTCTCCCCCCCCCGGTTTTCCTCATCAGAAGTGATTTCAGTGTGAATCTTCTTGGAAGTGTTTTTTGGATGTTCTAAGTCACCCATATGTACTTTTACCCCGTCACTCAAACATGTGTAAGCTGATTGCTGTGAATTTGTTATAAAGAACATTTTTATGAACTTTCAGACCACTGAAGGTGTAATAAAACAGCAAAGTATACAGTCTGGAAATTCTCCTGTTTCAACTACTGGAAAACAGAACCAGAAGCGTGAAGCCAGTGGAAGGTTGATAAGGAGCATACTTCTAAATAGTGAGGCTCGTCAAAGTCAAGCTTCAACTGCAACCCAACATAAGATTCAAATCTTAAGTTCAGATAATGGGAAGCGACCCACTCGTTCTTTCAGTGCGAAGTCTGGGTTAAATGATATAGTCTCAACTCATGATGGTAGTCAACTTAATGCCGAAGGGGATTCCAAAAGATATTTAGATGAAAAGTTAGTAAGAAAGGATCCACGTGGTTTAGGTAGCGTTGGTGAGAAAATAGAAAAACGTACAAGAAACAAGGATAGACCCGATCGTGGTGTTTGGACACCTCTTCGACGTTCTGATGTTTCATATGCTGATAACAAGCAGTCATCATCCTCGTTGATACAGCCCACTCTGGCAATTCCTGAATCAGGTGAAGGTATGAACTTTGACTACGCATTGAGTTTATGAACAAAATAAAACAATATATATTTCTAATATTTGTTTTGCGGCACCCTTTGGTTTTAGCAGAGGTAAAAGAAAATGTTACTGCTGGCAACAGGAATGGGGAATCTTTAGCTTCCTTAGGTGGACGTAGCAGTACCTCTGTTGAGAATGGTTGGTGCTTCTTAACTGATTATGGATAATTACGAAAGACTCATAACATAAAGAGTAGTTTCTTCTTCCCTTGATTTTAATGGATATGTTCTTCAACTGAAAATTTGATTTCTAGGTTCTCAAAGGAATTTTACTCGCCGAGGTGCTTCCCATATAGTGAAAGATGATGCTGCTGTCAGTTTAGGTGAAGGGAAGACACCCAAAAAAGGTGGTGTTGGGCATGGTGCTCACGAGGTATACATATCAACTGCTGATGTACTTTCTCATGCCTCTTCCTTGATTAACCTTTTAAAGTGCTTATTGTGTCTGCAGAAACAAGTATGGGTTCAGAAATCATCTTCTGGGTCTTAAAAGCACACATATGGTTAGTCATTACTCCTTTCCCATCTTCCTTTATCATCTGACATTTCTTCTGGATATTTTCATCAGAAAATTTCCTCCTTCTGAGGCTGTATGATGCCCTACTTCTTCATTTACTTTCTCATGCCTCCTTCTGACATTTCTTCATTTTTGCTTCTACTTGAATCTTTTAATCTTTCCTCTGATAACGATAAATGATTTTGATCTTGAATCTTGAAGCTGTGGGGGTGATTTCTTGAAAATCTTATTTAAAGTTCTTGATGGAGTTTCCTTTCTTGTGAGCATGCTTTTCCCATCTGCTTTTATTCTTTTCTTTCCCAGTGCATTACGATGTTCTCTATCTTGTGTTTCTCGAATTATTGTATTGGTTGAAATTAGAGTGAGCATTGAATGGAACGTTAATGTTGGACATATCCCGCTGTTCATAAATTAAGACTTTTATGAGTTTTTTGCAATTTTCAATACCAATGTTGCTTCAAATTGGTGCTGAGAACTAAAAAAAATACGACCTGAAGTGGGATAACCCTGACAAATTTGAGTC
>JASCZI010151498.1:8371-18415 GCA_036250425.1 Stylosanthes scabra | reverse complement strand
AAAAAGGTGATCACCTGGACAAATGACAAATGGTTGCATCTAGATGTGGTTTTGATTCTTTCCATTATCATTTTGCTATTGTTATGTTATTCTTATTTATATTTTGTAGGGAAGGCGACAGTAATTACCATAGGAGGGCTCATAGCTGGTGCCGCTGTAGGATCGGTTGTAGAGCACTGGTTGCAGGTAGATATTGTCCCATTCATGGGCATTCACTCCCCTGCTGCTGTTGTTAGTGAAATCATGAAAATCTCTCTATTCTTGGTTTCTCTGTACTTAGGTAGCTGCAGAAAAATACATGACCATGTATTAAAAACATGAAATTGTAATTATAATATGGAATTACCTTAGGTTTCTCTGTACCTTAGGTTTCAGTCTTCCATAGCTTGTATCCTTTGGTGGTGAAAGTGGTAATAAGTTTGAAATTATAATATGGAATTGATAGAGTTGGGTTGTTTGTATTCACATTTTGTTGATCCGCGAGCTGTTTCGATAGTCTGGCTCATGAATGAATTACCTATGTGTCAAAGAAAAAATAAAAATAATTACAAGGAATCATTTCATGATATTGATATTGGTATTCAGTGGTATCATACTTGCATTAGTTAGTGATTGATGATTTCTTTGTGGTTAAGTGGTGTAGGAACAGGGTATAACAGAGATGTTCAGTGGTATCATATTTGACTAAGTTGACAAGGAACATTGTGTAGGACTAATCACTAATAACCAATAATGTTTGATAGCTCCATATAGTAATTTCCTTTCTTTCAATCTGTGTATATTATAACTAAGCAAATTAATTAAAGATATAAAGAAAGTGGGTAGTTAGGAAAAATTAAGAGGTAAAGAGGTACATGGGTTACGGGTATCCATTTTTGATGAAGTGTCCCCATGTATGAGTAATTCAGTGTTTGTTGTATTGAAATTCAGTGAGTGATTCTACTCTATGCCTTTTGCTTTATTCTTATCTCTGCCATAAACCATGAAAACAAGCATGTCGATTGTGACCAAGCATGGCCATATCATCATTACTGTTTTGTTAACAAATTTATCTTAAGGTTCTTAACATAGATTTTAACCTTTCCTCATGAGCATCGTTTGTTGACTGTGATTAAGTAAATTTGAATGTGAAATATATATATCATAATAGAGTGATGATGATAGTGCTTAATCATTGCAAGATTATACTTTGAAATCATTAATATTTGATTTCTTTTTTCTTTACCTTCCTTCATTTCCCTATCTCATTACTGGGAAACCTGTCTAATGAATAGCAGAGTGCTTTGGCCGAATATAATGATGATTAGTTAGGAGTTAAATCAACCAAAAAGAGTAGCAAATAAAGAGCAGTAATTGCACATTGATGGTATGAATGAAATTGTTGACCACCTTCAACTCATTGCTAATTCAAATATTAGTAGATTTTGCTGCGAATTTTGTCATGATTAACATACATGTATAAGAACAAGAAGCAATAACTTTAAGGAATTACTTTTCCCATACACATCTTCAATTCTATCCATACCCTCACATGTCTTCCTTTTATATATTTATATTATAAAGAGAACTATGCATAATATTTGGTTATTTTGTGTGGGAAAAAAGAGAAATCATTTTCTTCCGACGAGATTTTTTTGTTGGCCATACTTGCTGTTGTTGCTGCTCTATTTCTTGTTACAATTTTCCGTGTAAGCTCCCCAATTAAGGTTTTTGCTTGTCTATTATTGGCAGAGTCTATTGCTTGCATCTCTTCCCTCCTTGACTGCTACTGCAGTGTTCCTACGCTCCTTCTCGTCGCCGTCGGTCAACGTCTGAAGGTAAGTCATAACCTTCTGATGCCTTTCTAATGGACTTATTTGAATTTAATTTCGTTTGAAAATGATTTGAGTGTTGTGGTCTGCTTGCCGCTGTGGTGTTGTTGTTGCTATGTTGTTGCTATGTTGTTGATTATGTACTTTGTTTTCCTAAAAATAAGAATGATAATGATGATGTCTGTATGAACTTAGATATGATTGGTAAAATAAGTTCTTAGTAGCATGTCTATATTTTTATGTTGATCGACTTGTAGGTAGTGCATGATACAATGATCCCGATTGGTCGTATGTGGATGTATGATCGAGATAACTATCAAAGGGGGTTTATAAAACCTGAGTTCTTCCAGGGAGTTGACGATTTCATTGCAACCGTGTTTAACATAGAGCCATTTAAAATCGAAGGGGTTAGTAGGTGCCCGTGTTCAAAATGTCAACTTAGAAAGTATTATGGTGCTCAGGACATGACTCTGCACCTGTACCGGTATGGATTCATGTCGGGTTACTGGATTTGGACTGAACATGGCGAGATTGACGAGGTGGGTGTCAATCGTAATCGTACTGAACCAGTAGCGAACATGGATGAACAAGAAGAGAGAGTATTCGTTGCAAATAGGAACTAGGGGGAGGATGTGAATTGGATGGATAATCATGCACGTTACGAAGAGATGATGCGCAACGCCTTCGGCATGGAGGGTATGGAAGCCGTTGAGGAAGAAGAGCCTAACCCGGAAGCGGCCAGATTTTATTCCTATTAGAATCTGCCAAAGAACCGCTTTTTGAGGGTTGTGTGCCCTCTAAATTATCTGCATGTGTTCAAATGATGAGCATTAAGTCTGAATCAAACCACACACAAGAGTCTTTCAACAAGTGGGCCACATATTGTAGTGAACTAGTGCCTCCCGGAGTTTCGAATTACCCTAAGACCCACTACGAGGCGAAGAAGTTAGTTTCGAAGTTGGGGTTAAACATCGTTAAAATTGATTGTTGCTCAAATAGTTGCATGTTGTTCTTCAAGGATGATGCAGAACTTGTATGTTGTAAGTTTTGTGGGGCACCCCGATATAAGGAGGAGATCAAGAGGTCGGGAAGGCGGAAGTTACAGAAAGTTCCGGTTAAGCGAATGCATTACTTGCCAATTATTCCTCGGCTTAAAAGGTTGTATGCTTCTATGAGTTCAGCGCCTCATATGATATGACATGGCATAGCGAGAACAAGAGAGACGATGGGATAATGACACACCCGTCCCATGGGGAGGGTTGGAGACACTTCGATGCTTGTCATCCAGCATTTGCTAGTGAACCTAGAAATGTTAGTTTAGGCCTATGTTCTGATGGTTTCGCACCAAACTCCAACTTCGGAAACCCTTACTCTTGTTGGCCCGTTGTTATAACACCCTATAATCTGCCTCCTGAAATGTGCATGAAGGAACCCTACATGTTCCTAATTGTGTGATTCCTGGTCCTACTAACCCAAAAGTTAAAATTGATGTATTCTTGCAACCATTAGTGGACGAGTTGATGGAACTGTGGGAAAATGGTGTGGAGACATATGACATTTCAAAGAAGAGTAATTTTCAACTGCGAGCCGCGTTGATGTGGACCGTCAATGACTTCCCAGCATATGGAATGCTATCAGGTTGGTCCACACAGGGTAGATTGGTATGTCCGCTTTGTTTAGAAGACACTAATTCATTCTGGCTGAAGAATGGGGGTAAGAATTGTTGGTTTGATTGTCACAGAAGGTTCCTTGATGAAGATAATGCGCTCTGGCGGAATAATTACTCATTCAGAAGGAATAGGACTGAGTTAGGTGAGGCTCCGTATCGGTTAGGTGGGTCGGATATATGGAATAGGGTTAACAACATACCTAGAATTACAGATATGGGGAGTTGGGGCAGGCCTGCTGCATACGGTAGAGAGCACAACTGGACTAAGCAGAGTATCTTTTGGTAGCTACCTTACTAGAAAGACAACTTGGTGCGACATTGTCTTGATGTCATGCACATTGAGAAGAATGTCTTCGAAAACGTTATGCACACCGTTATGGACGATGAGCGAACAAAGGACAATGCCAAGGCTAGGCTAGATATGGAAGAAATTTGTCGTCGCCCTGAGCTTGAAGCGGTTGGATTCCGGGCGGTGGCTTAAACCGAAAGCCGCCTTCGCATTAACATGTGTGTAAATGGCTTCAGGGTTTGAGATTTCCTGATGGGTATTCCTCTAAATTGGGAAGATGCGCGAATGTGGCACAGGGCAAGATTGCGGGGTTTAAGAGTCACGATTGTCATGTTTTCATGGAGTCGTTGCTTCCTATTGCCTTTAGGGAACTTCCGACATACATATGGAAACCCCTCACTGAGTTAAGCAAGTTCTTTAGAGACTTGTGTTGTCGAGAGCTACGCGTACAAGATCTTCTGATAATGGAGACTAATATTCCGGTGATACTTTGTAAGTTAGAGAGGATATTCCCACCTGGGTTTTTTGATGTCATGGAGCACCTGCCAATTCATTTGCCCTACGAAGCTAGGGTTTGTGGTCCAGTTCAGTTTAGATGGATGTATCCGTTTGAGCGTTTGATTGGAGCTTACAAGCGAACAGTCAAGAACAGAGCTCGCATAGAGGGTTCAATATGCGAGGGCTTTCTTGCCAAAGAGACTTCCGCATTTTGCACTTTCTATTTTGAACCACATGTGCAAACGCGTAGAACAACACTTGGCAGAAATGACGAAAGGGGGGAGGCATCATCGGGTAATGCTACGATAGCAATCTTTAACCAAGAGGGAATAGCAAAGGGGGCTGGGAGCGAATATTGGCTTGATGGGAGAGAGATATCGGCTGCGGATTTGCACATATTGCTCAACTGTGACGAAGTTTCCCCATTCCTTGAGTGAGTAGATTTTCCTATTGGCTTTCTTTATTAGAACTCGATTTCTTTTTTTTAGCAAATAATTGTTCCGTTCATATCGTAGGCTATTCCAACAAGCAAACCCTGGTGTCCCGATTGAGCAATTTCCACTTTGGTTTAGACAATACGCCGAACACAATTTAGACATCACAACAAACCAGGAACTTGTGGCGCTTAGTTGCCACCCGATGAACAAAGCCACCAGTTATCCAATTTACGTAGTCAACGGGTACCGATTCCATACCCTTGAATGGTCGCGGACGAAACGATGCGACAATACCGGGGTGTGTGTCCGAGGGGATTCCGACGGTAGCCAGAGCGATTGGTATGGGGTTTTGCACAATGTTCTTCAAATTCATTTTTTCTGTCGCAAAAGCTTCCATGTTTTTTTGTTCAAGTGCGAATGGTTCGATCCAAGTCCACGAACCGGCACTAGGAGACACAAGGACTACAACATAATCGAAGTTAACACCAGCAGGAGATACAGACACTATGACCCATTCATCTTGCCCCAGAATGCCCGACAAGTATATTACTTACCTTACCCCGGAAGTTGCAAATCCTCCTGGGTGGTGGTGATTAAAACTAAACCAAAAGGTCGGCTTGAGAGTGACCAAAAAGAAGAGGTGCTCTGGAAAGCCGAATGCATTTTATGCCAGTAAAATTAGTTTGTTGGTCCATATATTTCGACAAAATTTGTAATTGAATCTATATAGTTTTTTTTCTTTTAATTGAGTTTATATATTATTTTGAATTTTTTAATTTAGTCCTTTAACAGTAAACGTTGAAAAAAAATGTTTATAACGTATAAATTGAATATACTGATCGAAAAAAAAGTATAAATTGAATATAATATCAATACCTTCAAGTTATTCATAGAGTTCATACATAGGATTTTTTTTTAAATAAATATATTAAATATAATAATTTCATAAATAGACATGGAGAAAAAAATTTACATATTTGGGCTGGCGTTACATAACACGGGCCTGGTAGGTCCAATTTGATATTTTGTACGTAAATTGGGCTTGGCAGGCCCGAGTTGTGGTTTTATTTTTTAGAATTTACCTAACTCGGGCTTGGCAGACCGTGTATAACACGGGTTTGGCCCCACCGTGTTAGACAAATTGGAGTATCCAAGCCCATGTTATGCAAATTAGGGCATCTAAGCCCGTGTTATGCAAATTTAAAGTACATTCATACTAATATAAAGTGTTAGTATAAAAGACTAAAATAGATTTACGAGGATTTTTTTTCTTCCGTAAATTTTTTAAGTACTCAACCCTTTAGGGAAGAAAGTACAAAAATCTAAAAACATAATTTAACACACAAAGAAAAAACTAAAAACAAAACCAAAAATTAAAATTACTCAAAATTGCATTATTCTTTAAACATGTACTCTTTATATGATTTTTACAATTTTTTGCTTTTTCGTTTAATTTTTTACTTTTCAATCTCAATATTTATTTATTTATTACCTTATAAATAGACTTCACATGATTTGCATTCCAACCTTAAAATACCCTTAAAAAAATAGGGTATAATTTCTTGTAAAATCGTATGAATTTAGTTTCTTATCGTTTCTGATTATTATAACTTCCTAAATATAAAATAAGTATCATTCCTGTCAGAGTTATTTCTATACTTTTCTGTTAAATATTCACTAAAATATTTATTGGCCATGACAAAATAATACAATTTATATTTATAATCAAATAAATATAGATGAAAAAATATAAATTTTCATGATGAATTAAATATTTGAAATTCCAGTGTCATTGGATTCTTTTTTAGAGGGTCGTAAAAATCATACCTATACAAGTTAATATAAGTTGTGATATAAAGTTATTTTGATTGGAGATTTTCTTTTGAGACATGATCCAAATAATTGTTTTTTTATTTTTATTTTTTATAATTGTTCTAACTTTGAACTTCAAAATAGTTAGAGTACATTAGAGTATATTAAAAATAAAAGGAAAATTCTTTATTAATTTTTTTTATAGATATTTTTTATAGCTAGAATTTTTGTTACCTAAATATCCATTAAAATATCTACTAGTCATGATAAAATAATATAATTTATATTTATAATTCAAAAAATATAAATGTCAAAATATAGCTTTCCATGGTGATCATTGTAAATATTATATGAACATATGCTGAAAATCATACTTATATAATTTAATATTTGTTGTGTCATAAAATTATTTTGATTGAAGCTTTGCTTTTGAGATATAATGCAAAATATTGCTTTATTTTTTTAATAATTGTTGTAAGTTTAGACTTCAAAATACAATTACAATACATTAATTTGCATAATACGAGCTTGGATACTCCAATTTGCCTAATACGATGGGGCCAAACCAATGTTATATATGGGTTCAAATAACTCTGCATGTAACACGGGTCTGTCAAGTCCGAGTTTGGTAAATTACAAAAAATAAAACCACAACTCGGGCCTACTAAGTCCAATTTACGTACAAAACATTAAATTGGACCTACTAAGCCCGTATTATGTAATGCCAGTCCAAATATGTAAATTTTT
The DNA here is from genome assembly GCA_036250425.1 of Stylosanthes scabra. Classification (NCBI taxonomy): domain Eukaryota; kingdom Viridiplantae; phylum Streptophyta; class Magnoliopsida; order Fabales; family Fabaceae; genus Stylosanthes; species Stylosanthes scabra. The sequence continues at coordinate 11,152 of JASCZI010151498.1, read as the reverse complement.
TTTTCATGTCTATTTATGAAATTATTATATTTAATATATTTATTTTTAAAAAAAATCCTATATACATACGCACCCTTTATTCATCTTTTTCTTTTTCTTTTTCTTTTTTTTTTTTGCTTTCTTCTCTAATTGATCACTGAAAACGGTTCTTATTATTATTTTAAATTAATTATTAATTTTAAATTCTGATTGATGAGAACGTGGCTAGAGAGATTATCAACCGCAGGTGCCTTAGGCATCCCAATGTAATTCGTTTCTAGGAGCCAGGTGGTAAAGAATTCACTTGTTTCAACTCTGTCGGTGTTGGTTAACTTTTACTGTGTTGAGTAATATACTACGCACCACGCAATATATATATATATACATAGGTGTCCGTTCCAATACACCCTTTATCTTTGGTGAATAGTAGTCCATTTAAATTTTAAAGTTCTTATAGTTTTTGAAGAATCAATAGGCCATAATTTTTAATTAAAAAAGTAATTATATAAGTATAAAGCAATTACTAAGGTTTTAGAAATTAATGCTTCTCGTTAATATACAAACACATTATTTTGGCTTTTAAAATAAGGGTTTTGCTATCCTATCCTATGCCGTTAGGGCACAAATTAAAAAGCATTTATTATACTTATCATTATAAATTCTTATGCTATTTAATAATATTTGGACTCACTTAATTAATATGATTCTTTCTTATTTGTTATGCCTAAATTACCCATAAAATTTTTCTTACACTATTAATATATTTCTCAAAAAATTATAAGTACAATATTATTTTTTACTCAAGCTTAAGCATACGTATAAATTAAATTTTTCTTTAAAATTATCTTTTAAAATTATTAGTGCCAAATTAAAAAAAAAGACCCTTCACATTCTTTTTTCCATCCATTCTTCATATTTTCCTGTAAAAACAATCAAACATAAATTACCATATGAGTAAAAAATGAAATTGTACTTATAATTTTTTGGTTAAAAATTTTAATAGTGTAACAAAAATTTTAAGGATAATTTAGCCATAACAAATAAGAAAGAATCATATTAATTGAATGGATCCAAACAATTATTAAATAGCACAAGAATTTATAATGATAAGTGCAATAAATGCATTTTAACATGTGCCCTAAAGGCATAGAATAGCAAAATCTTTAAAATAAATTTTCAATAATTAAATAATAAAGTTTACGGCTCTCCTTGCAGTGACCACCAGCACAGACCAAAATATATAGGAAATATGTCGAAGGAAACAATCAAGAAAGCAGCAGGTGAGATTTTTAACTTTATATTGTTTCTTCAATGATCACCATCATAAACTCGACTCTCATCGTGTATCTTAGTGCATATAGTTTCATAATCCATCATACCTATTGGATCTCATTCTCTCTTCTCACTGTGCGATCACACTATCATCTTTGACTGTCACTGCCATTGGCCTAGCCACTGCTTTATTATATTGTAAATACCAGCACATAATAGGGGAACATTTTTTTAAAATTTTGAAACAAAATAAAATTTAATAAAAAAAAAAAAGAAACTACAATTATATATATATACTTTATAAAAGATTCTAGTGAACTAAATTTTATTTTATTAAATAAATACAATTTTTATTATATATTCATATTTATTTTTATGAGTTGATGTTTAAATAAGAATATATATATATATATAGACAGGGAGGGACGGACCTACACATTAGTGACGGGGCATTTGTCTCCATTGGATTTAGAAAAAGAAAAAATAATAAGTACATATGTGTATATAGAATACCCCAGTATAAAACTTGCTTGCCCCCATTTGAGAGAAATTTATGTTATTAAATATTAAGAAAACAATAAAAATATCCTATTAATAAATTATTCTATTGAGATTAAAAAAACAAACAATCTAATAATAATAATAATAATAATAATAATGTAATTAATATTTTTTTCTAAAATTTTATTGAGACAAATAAATACATTATTTATATTTATTTAATTTAGATTTGGTGTTACATATATATTTTTGTTAAAAAAACTTTTGCCATAAATATTATAGTGTCTCAACTTTGCAATTAAATTATGAAAATTGTTAAATAATTCTTTTAATAAAAAGAGAGATGTTATTATATATATATAATTGTCGTTGCTTCATTTAAACTTTTTCTTATAATTTTTATTTGTCTATTACACATTACATACACAATTGTAGTGAAGAATTAAAATTGTTATATTCGAATAATATTTTTTATAAATTTTTTAATTATTGGTCTAAAACAAAACGTGATTTGATGAATGTATAAGGATGTTTGACAGAATGTCACTATTAATAATAAAAATAACATGTATCCTTGTCAAAATATTGAAACAGAAAGAAAATAATTTAACATTAATATTTTTTATGTGTTAATAAAATTATTATTATTATTATTATTATTATTATTATTATTATTATTATATATATATATATATATATATATATATATATATTAATTTTGTGTACTATTTTTTTTCCCAGTTCCGCTATTTGAACAAGTGGTTTTACTAACCAAGTGATTAACCAAGTGAATTACAAAAACCACCACCACTCTCATCATTAAGGAGCGTGTGTTTCACGCACTGCATCATCTTCACGCCGCCAAACACCTTCTTATTCTTCTTCTTCTTCCTCCTCCTCCTCCACCTCCTCCACATACGTTGTCGTCATCGTCATCATCTTCTTCTTTCGTATCTTCTTCTTCTTCTTCTTCTTCTTCTTCTTCTTCTTCTTCTTCTCTGTTTTATGTTGCTGTTTTTGTTGTTGTTA
>JASCZI010151497.1:22550-41896 GCA_036250425.1 Stylosanthes scabra | reverse complement strand
ATATATATATATATATATATATATATATATATATATATATATATATATATATATATATATATATATATTGTGAAGAGAAGTTATTTCGATTGTTACATAGTTAATTATTCCAATTACTTATCATCGTAACAAAGAGTTATTTTTAGAAAACTATTTGGTAGCATAGTTACATATTAGTGAAATGTTTTAAATATTTATATTTAATAAATATAAAATAAATACACTGAAAATTTAAATTTTGTGTATTTTCAATAAAAATTTAATTTGTAATCTTAACTATTTTTGCCTTTAGGACACAAGATATATAGACAAACCCTTATAAAAAATACATAATAAATATAAAGAAAAAATATCAAAACTAGTCATAAAAGATTCTGACGCTAACAAAATTATCCAAGAAAGAAAAAACAAATTTTTTATTAATGAAAGATGAGTTTTGTATGACAAAACTACCGAAAAAGATTAGTTATATTAATTAACTTATGTCTCTTCCTTATACTAAAAGTTGCAAATTACTAATATAAATAAAACAGTTATTATTTCTCGTTTTTTTTTTGTCTTATTACTTCTCGTTGTTGTAGACTAGCTTAAGAATTGTTTGTAGAAAATTTAATTATTTCGGATAATTTTAAACGGCTCTTGAATTTGATGAATTTGGTTAATTAATAAACATTAAGAATCTAAATAATATATTAGACATTATTTAGAATATGATTGATTATTATTATATAATTAGTAGAATATTTCTTATTTAGTTTGCACTCCTCCTTTATTCCAAGAGCTATATTAAGTATCTATAATCTATAATAATATATAATGACATTACATGAAGATTAGTGTCCAATTTTTTTCATTACTAATCAGTTACGCTTAGTAGCCATAAAATATAAACATAGAAAAACATACATATTTAATAAAACTCTTATCTGTTAATAGAGTGTAAATTACTCTTAATATTAATGAAATTGATTTTAATTTGATTAAATATTTTTGTTAATGATAAGATGTTAAGTAGTTATTATCTAACTTGTTCGTTCTTTATTTTGATTATTACCTATTTTTAGGTGATATTTTGTGTCATGCATATTGGATTAGCACGCAAATTTTGATTATCAAATGTATTATTTTTGAGTTATTATTATAAATTTTAGCCTAATTGATTAGATGAAGATAAGAAATCGATTGAAAAGACAAGTAAGATAAGAAAAATTAAAAAAAATTACTTCAAAATATTTTAATACATTTTTTTATGTTTAAAAGGAGGCTCAAAGTCGAAACCTCTTACAACGAGAATGGAGTAATGTTATATGAGCTATCGACATTTTATTTTGGTAAGGTAATTACATTATTATTTAAACAGCATGATAAAATTTAAAGGCAATGGAAGCACACTACTAACAAATATCATAATTAAATCATTATTAAAGCACTAAAAAATCAGGGACACCAATTACTTTCCAATGTGATCAATGTATTTAAAAACTTCTTTTATTCAATGGAGGATTTATTTAAGTTTCAACTCTCTGAGCCAACCTATAACAAAGAAAAATAAAATAGAGGTTAGAGCAACAATTATTGGGTGATTATTTTTCATATTCCTGCCGAATAATTTATGTGGATGTGTATGAATGATTTGGATTACTTCCTACTCTTTTCTGAATTGCTTAAATAGTTTTAAATTGAACGAGCTCGTAATAAACAAAGCACAACTTTCTAGTGTAATTTAGAAAAGAAAAATGTCATCATATGCATAAGTGTTTTTTTTTTCTTTCAAAAGAAGTAGTCTAACAAAGTTGGATAATAAGGTTTTTAGGTGTGTGGGTGAGTAAAGTGTGTATCAATGAGAATAATTTTTGTTGAAATTAGACCAATTTAATTATATTTTGTCATAAAAAAATTTGTACATGATCTAAACTTTTGTTGAGAGCATCTTCAAATTACTACAAACTTTCTTAATTTTTTTTTTATAAATTTTATAGCTTATTAGAAATAATGAATACTTTTAAAAAAGAAAATAATCATGTCAGCAAGTATTCATATATATAATTTATACAATATAATTAAAAGCTTAGGGTGCGTTTGGTTTGCGTTTTCATTTTTTGTTTTCATTTTTAGTATTTTCTGTTTTCTGTTTTCTGAAGGAAAATGTGAAAACAATAAAATCTCGTTTTCTGCTGTTTTCATTTTTTTTTCTTTACAAAATTTAAAAAACAGAAAACATTAAAAATAAAAATAGAAAATGAAAACGCAAACCAAACGCACCCTATATTCTTAGCGTGATCACGCTGTGTACTTATTATAGAGTGCTATAATGCATGACTCCTTATTCCTCTTAGAATCAGGATCCAATCCTGGAAAACGTAACGAGCATTCAGTGATAACACAATCATAAATGCAATCCATAGTCTCTTTGTTCATTTTTTTCCGAAAAGAAAATCCAAAGAGTTTCTTTTTCCTACAATTCTTGACACACTCTTCCACTGTTTGTTTAGGTTTAGATGAATATGAATTATTATTTGAAGTAGGATATAATGTTGTCGGAGGTATTTCAATCATGGTTTTCTGAAATTCAACATCCTCATAACAAATAACTACGCCAATTAATAATATTATAGTTATAATTACATATGACCCAGTGTTTCCAGCCATGGATTCTTTCCTCCTCTCTCCCTCTAGCTATGTGAACTTGCAATCATAACTTTACAACAGACCAAATTTATATAAAGCATAAAATCTTTTTTAATATTATTTTATGTGGTATGATTCTAAAATTATCATATTTTTTATTTGTTTGCTTAATTCATGTGTCTTCATTGTATTGAAAAATTACAAATTAATAATATAAATACAACAGTTAATCCTCACTGTAGTAAAGTATTATTTTATTATTATTACATGAGTAATAATTTATGTGTGTTTTTTACTGTTAGTTTAAGTTTTTTTAAAACATAATTTTATTACTTGGCATAAAAAGCCTATAATTTAATATTAGTTGAATTCAAAAAAGACAATTTTAACATAAAACAAATAAAGAGATGTTAGGAGTATAGAGTAGATAGTATTGTATTAGTGTATAATATAAGATTGTTCTTGTATTCTCATTATGTATATATACTGATCTTACACACTTGTAAAATTAGCTTTTATATTACTCTAATATCAGATATGATTTCTTCTTAATCTCTATCTTACTTTACCAATTCTTTCTCTTCTTTACTCTCGTTCTGTTACTACTAGCTACTGTCTCCTTCACCATCTTCTTGCTCCTTTTTCTCTCTTCTGTGTTTGAGTCTATTTCCTTACATGGTATCCAGAGCAAGGTGACAAACATCCAAATGGCATTACTCGCTTCCACTCTTTTCAACACCAAGAATGGCCATGTGCCTCTCACCAACAAACTTAATGACGACAACTTCCACACTTGGAAGAAAAGCGTTATCCTCACATTACGAACACTCAAGCTCCAAGATCATTTTTCTTCGGACAAGATTCCTCCCCCATTTGAAGCGGTGCCGACTCCAGAAGCAGATTCTGGATATGTGAACAAAGGCAGCGGCGTTGATTCTGATCCAAAATGCAGCTCCAAAGAAAACAACCACTGCCACTCCTCAAATCTTGCAAGAATCGGATAAATATGCTGAGTGGATGCATAATGATTATGCCTTGATGACGTGGTTGGACGCTTCCATGAGTCTCAGCTACCAAAACAGAGTGGTACACTATGCAACGTTCGCCGAAGCTTGGGAGACTCTAACGCACATCTTCACCTCATCATCAAGCACAAGAATCCAAAGCCTCAAAGATCAGCTGAGAGCAACTAAGAAAACGGGTACTATGGTTGAATACTTCCAATCTATTCGAAAGTTAGTAGATTCTTTACATTCGATTGGACATCCTTTCTCTGACATTGATCATATACAAGCCATAATTGATGGCCTCCCTGATGAGTATGAGGTATATGTGACCTCTATTCTATCAAGATTAACCACTTTCACCATACCTGAAGCAGAATCATTTCTCATTGCATCTGAAAATCGCATCAAGAAAAAGACTCAATCTTCCATTGCAATTGCTCATGTGGCTCAAACTTCTGATCAAGGGCAATATTATGGCAGAGGAAATGGTGGCAGGAACAACCGTGGCATTGGTGGCAGGAATGGGAGAGGTGGAAGATTCCAAAGCAATCGCCCTCAGTGTCAATTGTGTGGCCGAACTGAGCATTTTGTTCACACTTGTTATCATCGGTTCGACCCACACTACCAAAGCCCTTCACAAGGATCATCCTCCCAAGTGCCTTACTCCAACACGATGCCACCACCACCTGGAACAAGCTTCCACCAACCATAGACCTATTACACTACTGCCTCCACTCCTTTTGAAGCTTCATGGTTTGCTGACTCTGGAGCTACACACCATGTGACTGCAGAACAATCTAACATTCTACAGCACTCAGAGAACAATCAGACTCCAGAGCAGCTATTTGTGGGTAATGGACAGGGAGTATCGGTTCTAAGTTCTGGTTCTTCTTTATTATTGGATCGTTGTAAAAATCTTTGTTACAAACTCAATAACATTTTACACGTTCCAAATATTTCACAAAATCTTTTGAGTGTATCAAGATTTGTATCTGATAACTCAGTTTTCTTTGAATTTTGGCCTGACTGTTGCTTCATTTGTGATCAGGGTACCAGGGCAGTTCTTCTCAAGGGCAGAACTAAAAATGGCTTATACTGTTTTGATGATCTTCTGGTACCTCAAAATGCTGCAAATAGAAGCTCAACAGTATCATCTTCTTCACCCTATTACTCTAGTGCAAATTTAGTTTCTAATAAGCATACTAGTTTGGATAGCTATAATCTTTGTAAATCTGATATACTGCATCCTGTTACAAATGGTATAGCTGCATCTAATAGTGTACAGAGTCCACATGACAATAATACTACTACAATTCCCTCAAATCTTTTATCTAGTAGTTCTCAAAATTTTATGCATACTTTATCTTCTACAAATGATGCTGTTAATCAAGTCAATTTAGTCAAAAACAGAACACAAAACATCTTTGAATTATGGCATAAACGCCTAGGACACAGCAATATTAAAGCTGTTTCTCATGTTTTAATTAAAGCAATATAATATCAACACAAATTAACCAAAAGATAAGATCTGTGAATCTTGTAGTGTAGCCAAGATGCATCAACAACCTTTTTCTAGCACTCTTACTAATTACACTGAACCATTACAAGTTGTGTATGCTGACATATGGGGCCCTGCTCCTTTTCTTTCAAAAACTGGTTTCAAATACTACATTAGCTTTCTAGATGCTTACTCAAAATACTTATATATATACTTATTACATCAAAAGTCTCAAGCTCTTATTGCCTTTCAAGGCTACAAGGTCTTTATGGAAAACCAAACTGGGAAAAGAATAAAAGCCTTGCAAACAGATAATGGCACTAAATTCACCTCTTTGGCTTTTAAGAAATTTTTAGAAAGCAATGGCATTCAACATCGTTTATCATGTCCCTATACTCACCAACAACAAGGGAGTATAGAAAGGAAACATAGACACATTACTGAAACCGGATTATCTTTATTAGCTACTGCACTAATGCCTTTACAATTTTGGGATGTAGCTTTTACTTCTGCTACTTATTTAATTAACAGGCTGCCTACACCTGTTCTTCAAATGAAATCACCCTTTGAAATCATCTTTGGCAGAAAACCTGACTACAATCTTCTAAGAGGTTTTGGCTGTGCATGTTACCCATATTTAAGACCATATAATCGGTTTAAGTTGGATTATAAAAGTCAACCATGCATTTTCCTAGGATATGATGCTAATCATAGTGGTTACAAATGTTTAAATAAAGAAGGGAAAATATATTATGCCAAAAATGTTTTGTTTGATGAGCACTCTTTTCCTTATCCTACTATGTTTCCTACATCTGCTAGTGCTAGCAATTCTACTGCCACTGAGCATATTTCCACAGCTTGTAGAGACCATGTAATTCCCTTGTTGTAGCAGAACATCAGTGTAGAACCTGTGACTGAGACAGCATCACCACTTGGAGAAAGAAGTCCTATACAACCTTCCATGCCATCCACAAGTCCAACTTCAGCATCATCATCATCCTCATATATTCCAGCACAACTTGCTCCTCAACCAATCCCAATCAGTGGCATAGAGATTGTCCTTCCTAGTGCACAACCTCTCCAACAACCAACAAATACTCATCAAATGCAGACCAGATCTAAAACGGGTAATCTCAAACCAATGAGCTGTCTTTCTACTGCTCAAACTAATCTAGATTTAAAATATCAAACACCTAGGACCATTGCACAAGCTCTAAATTCAGAACATTGGAAAAAAGCAATGAATATAGAATACAATGCTTTGGTTAAAAATAGGACTTGGACTCTAGTAGATCCTCCACCTAACACTACTATTGTCCACTGTAAATGGGTTTATGCTATAAAGAAAAACCCAAAAGGTGAGATAGTTAGGTATAAGGCTCGAGTAGTGGCTAAGGGCTTCCAACAGAGAGAGGGAATTAATTATGATGACATTTACAGTCCAGTTGTTAGACCAACAACAATTAGAATAGTTCTAACTATATCATTAACTCATGGCTGGCCTATTCGACAATTAGACTTTGATAATGCCTTCTTGAATGGCAATCTGACCGATTTGGTGTATATGGTGCAACCACCTGGTTACAATACACGGAATTTACACAAAGTGTGCAAATTACACAAGGCCATTTATGGCCTTAAACAAGCACCAAGAGCATGGTACAACACCTTAACTCAAACCTTAGAATCCATGGTTTTCGAAGCACAATACATGATGTGGCTCTGTTCATTAGAAAAACTACTACTGATGTTACTTACTTGTTAATCTATGTTGATGATATTATAATAACAGGTTCTGATAGCAAAGTTGTCCAAAACATCATAGACAAATTGAATTTTGTTTTCAGTCTTAAGGATTTAGGAAAATTGAATTACTTCCTAGGATTAGAAGTGGATTACTGCAACAGCCATGAGCTGATTCTTAAACAAACAAACTATGCTCGAGATTTATTAAAAAGAGTTGGCATGATAGAGTCAAAATCCATGCCTACTCCCATGGTTGCAAACTTAAAACTGCATTCAACAGATTCTGAGTTTTTTGATGAACCTAAAAAGTATAGAAGCATAGTTGGAGCATTACAATATTTATGTATCACTCGTCCTGACATTGCTTTCTCTGTGAATAAGTGCTCACAATTCATGCAGAAACCAACATTGGAACATTGGAAAGCTGTGAAACGTATCTTAAGATACATCGAAGGTACTTTGGACTATGGCATGAAATTCACAAAGTGTACTGATTTCAAAATTCTCTCCTTTACAGATTCAGACTGGGCTCAAGATCTGGATGACAGAAGGAGTACCACCGGATATTGTGTCTTCATTGGAGCAAACTTAATCTCGTTGAAATGCAGCGAACAAAGCAAAGTCAGTCGTTCATCTACAGAGGCTGAGTATAGAGCCATTGCCACAGCCCAAACTGAAATTATGGGGATTCAGCTGCTTCTTCAAGAGCTTCAGGTTCCTCAAATTGTTGCTCCAACAATCTACTGTGACAATTTGAGTAGCTGCCACATTTCAACTAATCCAATCATGCATGGAAGGACTAAACACTTGGAGACTGACTTACACTTCTTAAGAGACTTAGTCAAACAGAAGAAACTCTATGTTGTCCACATAAGTGCTCAAGATCAGATTGCTGATATCCTAACTAAACCTTTGTCAATCAAACTCTTTGATAGATTCAAGTCCAAGCTTAGGTAGGGTGGAGCACAACCTAAGCTTGAGGAGGGATGTTAGGAATATAGAGTAGATAGTATTGTATTAGTGTATAACACAAGATTGTTCCTTGTATTCTCATTATGTATATATACTGATGTTACACACTTGTATTATTAGCTTTTATATTACTCTAATATCAGACATGATTTCTTCTTAATCTCTCATACTTTATCAATTCTTTCTCTTCTTTACTCTCGTTTTATTAGTGCTAGCTACCGTCTCTTTCACCATCTTCTTGCTCCTTCATCTCTCTTGTGTGTTTGAATCTGTTTCCTTACAAGAGAGAAAAAGTTATGCCACAAATTCGCACAAAGAAAAGAAATAGATATTACATGAGAGGCGTATTTTATATATATATATATATATTTCGATTGTTACATAGTTAATTATTCCAATTATCAATATTGCAATTGCATGTACCACACTGTTTTTATTGGCCATAATTCTATAACTTTTTTTTTTGTCTTTTAATCAAAAGCTTAACTAAACCAATATTTATATAAGCTTAAACTCTTTGTTTAAAAGAATATTTTTTTATATTTTTTATGATTCTATGATCCGGATATTCTTTAGTTATTAATTAACTTGTGCCTCTTCCTTATACTAAAAGTTGCAAATTACTAATATAAATAAAACAGTTATCAATGTCCAAAATAATAATAATAATAATAATAATAATAATAAAACAGTTATTAGTAGTTCTCTCTCTTTTTTTTTGGTCTTATTACTTCTCGTTGTTGTAGACTTGTAGCAAAGAATTGTTTGTAGAAAATTTAATTATTCCGGATAATTTTAAACGGCTCTTGAATTTGATGAATTTGGTTAACTAATTAAACATTAAGAATCTAAATGATATATTATACATTATTTAGAATTTGATTGATTATTATTATATAAATAGTAAAATATCTCTTAGTTTGCACTCCTCCTTTATACCAAGAGCTATATATTAAGTATCTATCATAATATATAATAATGACGTTACATGGAGTTAGCTGTCTACTTTTTTTTCTTTTCTATTTTAACATTATTACTAATCAGTTATACTACGTCGCAATACATTTTTTTTTAGGAGGGTATTCTAGGCTCGGCACTCCGGCAGGCCAGCCTAATTCCTTACGCCATATCGAGTGCTCCTTTCGAAGGGTTTGACACCGCAATAGAATATAAACATATATAAATATACATATTTAATAGAACTCTACTCTCATCTATAAGAGAGCGTAAATTACTCATAATATTAATGAAATTAATTTTAATTAAATAATATTTTTTATTAATGATAAATAACGTACTTGGCATGCATTTCCTCAATGCATTCATCCATCTTCTTTTTACCCTTTAGAAAAAAGCGATTATAGCATTCACGATCAATACATAACCTAGTGCAGTATTTCCTATGTTTTGGATCATGCTCTTCGTACATACATCGTTCGATACATTTTTCGATTTTAAAATTAACAATATAATAAAATGTAGTCCCAGATCCTTCAATGATAGCATTTTCCAATTTAACACTGTTACCGGAACAAATAATTATTCCGATTATCAATATTATTGCAATTACATGTACCACACTCATTCTGCTAGCCATAATTCTGTAACTTTTTTTTCCCTCTTCTTTTGTCTTTCAATCAAAAGCTTACACTAAACCAACCTTTATATAAGCTTAAAATCTTTCTTTCTTAAAAAAAAAGAAACATTTTTATACTTTTTATGATTTTAGAATGGGGATATTCTTTAGATATTAGCCTGCGTCTTTCTTCCTTATACTAAAAGTTGCGAATTACTAATATAAGTAAAACAGTTATAAATTATTACTTCTCGTTGTAGCAAATAACTATTGTTGGTATAAAAGTTAATTAATCCGGTTAATTTTAAATGACTCTTGAATTCGATGAATTTGGATAATTAATTAAACATTAAGAATCTAAATAATATATTAGACACCAGAATTTGATTATTAATTGTTATTATAGAATTAGTAAAATATTTCTTTGCACTCCTTCTTTATTCCAAGAGCTATTAATATATATGTACCAATATAATGAAAACAAAAACCTCTCATCTCATCGTAATGAAGTGTGAAGATATTTTATTACTTGACTAAAGTTGATTGTTTTTTTTAATTCGACTAACTTTGGAAAATAGCCATTATTATATGAAGGTTTTCAGAGATTCAGAGAAGGGGGTTGAATCTGAGTACCATTTTTGCTCAAATAGATTAGTGGAAGCTTTCTGTTATAAATTGTCTCTGATCAAAGCAAGAGACAATTTATACTCTGTTGCAGAATCAGCCGCAAATTAACAAAGTGCAGAATTCAAAAGATGACACAAGCACGTATCCTGGTTCGGCTACCACCACTGCAGCCTACATCCAGTCTCCACCACAACCATGGTGGAATTTCACTATAATTTCAAGAATTACATACACCAATTCAAGGAAATTAAAAATTGCCTAAACCTAGGACTTCAACTCAACATGAGTGCTAACCCAACTCACAAGGGGAACATTCCTAGTTCACTCATCACAACAATCATGTTGTATACTCTCTAATGAAGAAAATAAACAGTAATGGCTTTTTCTCAATACCTAAGCTCTTGCCTTTTTTCTCATGGCTTTTGTTAATCCTCACTATAAGCCTTTTACCACCATGATGAATACAAGAAACCTAAGTCTAAAAATCAAAACTCTCAGTGGATAAAGGAGCTCTTTCTCAATGAGTATTCTGCTTACCAAAACCTTAACCCAAGCATGCTTTAAATAGGCTTCCACCTTCTATTGATGATCTTATCCATCCAATTTGAAATTTGGATCATTCTAGTTGTTGTGTGCTACCCGATTATCTAACTGCCTCTGATTGTGTCGTTGCTGAATTTGCAGCCAGGTAGTGGGATGAGTTGTCCTTGTTGTCCTTGTAGTACTATGACTAATCTTGGCCATTCCTTCATTCTTTCTCTTCAAGAAAGATCTTCAGCCCTCTGATCAGATTGTGTGCAATTTCATCTTCTTTCCCTCCATTGTGTAATATTTCAGCTTCCTTTTGCCTCCACAAGTGACGATATTATGATCTGCAATAAGGGAAAACAAGTGCAGGAGCAAATTGGGGCAATAACATGGACTCCACCAATAATCTTCATATCATCAAAATTGGACCTATTCTAACATACAATAATAGTTACAAGTAATGGGCCTTCTTTATCATATAGCATAATAAACAATCCAACCAGATTTAATATTTTAGTCATCATCAACAATAAAATATATCTAAACCCAACATTATATGAATATTTGTTTTTAATTTTCAATAACAGCGTATGATATATTAGACATTATTAGACGATGTTAAAAGCAAAACATAGATTAATTTTTTTTATTTAAAAAAAGTGGTTTTGGATGGATTATGCATTTATTAATCCCATGTAATGGTTTTTCATTTTTTGTTCTATATATTGTGTTTAAAACATAATTATTTAAATAACAATTCTATTTCCATATTAAAATCAGACATTAAAATTAGTCATCATATATTTATATATGTATATGCATGAATATATGTATAATTTTATCATTTTCAATGTGTATTTTATATTTTAATGCGCGTATTATACAGTAATGACTAATTTTGTGACTAATTTTAGTTTGCAAATAACATAGTTCTTATTTAAAATGTTTAGTAAAATACTTTTAAAATTTAAAAATACTATAATAGATATAAATGAATGTAATAATAACGGAACCAATGTTAGGGAGACAATAATTAGTTATATGAGTTATATATGTTGGCTCTCTATTGATCATAATATATTGATTTCCTAGTTTTTTCTTTTTTTAATCATGTAAAGTAGCTTTTAAAATTTAAAAATACTATAATCATAATCATGTATTATATTTTTTTAATTTTGATAACTATAAGATATATTTAAAAAAATTATCCTTCGATGCTCTTAAAAATACCTACATCTCTTAAAAGCCACAGGCACAAGTATCTGACTTTTTTCGAGAAGCTTTACTAAATTAAATTTCTTTATGTCTTCGAGAAGCTTTACTAAATTAAATTTCTTTTTAATAAAATTACAAAAATATTCTAATTTATTATGTATGTATTAAAATTTAAAAAATTAAGGTAAGAGATATGATACAATAGGCTAAAACAAGAGCCCATTTATAGATTTCTCAAGGCTATACTTGGGCTTAGACTTGACCCTAAGTAGGCGGGGTTAGCTTATGATGGACGCTAAAATAATAAACTATTAGCTTATGATAGACGCTGTTAACCAAAAATTGAAGAAAGCTTATGATAAACGCTAATTTGTAACCCAGTCAAGGAGGTTCTGACGGGCCCAGGCCTTCATAAAGTTTTTAGAATAGATAAGCCCATATTACTCTTTTCGGGCGAGGCAGCCCGTTGCGTTAGATCAACGCTACATGCACCGCCACCGTATCCTTTAAATTATGGTGTTGGGCCACACCAACGCAGCTTACACCATTTTCCCCCGTCGGCATTTCTTAGGGTTTTTGGGCCCGGGTAGCCCACCGCCTTCCCCCGCCAAATTCAAGAAAGGAGGATATCGAAAATTCGAAATTCTTGGATTGCTTCATTTCTCTTCCGTTTGTTTTTTGGTATTCTCAGGTGAATAAGGTCAACCTTCGAAGAAACAGAATAACCGACGACGATGACGGTAATCTTCATTTACCTTGCTATTTTCAATTTTATGCAACGCTACTCTAGGGTTTTACTTTTGTGAATTGGAATTGAAACCAGATCACCTAAATCGCACTCTCTGGGCTTGTGGCAATGGCCGCATTTTTTAATCTCCTTTTTCCTGAGGTATGTAGAGATGTTGCTCACTTCCATTTCCTTAGCAACTTCTGCAAATGCTTTTGTCAGATCTTATGTGGTACAAATGGAGATGAATACAAATAAGTAAATACATCCTTACAGTTCCTCTAATCATGTCAAAACTCTATGAGCACCTGTGAACTGTTTCTGTAGAATTGATTGAATTGACTTCTTGAGAGTTGAGATACATATAATATTCCATCTTTTTGTGTATTGTTAAAGCATGTAGTCTATTTTGATGAAAAGTTGAAGTAAAAGTAAAGGAAAACATAAAGATCTTGGAACATATTTCAAGCCTATCAATGCTCCTTTTGCCATTTATTTTTTCCTTACTTGGAAGCTGCACAGAATATGAGCTAGTGGTATGCGGTTTGGATGATTTGTTGTAGGTCTAATCTATATGCATTATTTTACCCAAGAAAATATCTTCCTTTTTTTTAATGAAAAATTATGAGTTGATACTTAGAGATAATTGGCTTGTCGTGTGCTTGTGTGGGGTTTGGATTAGCATGACTTGAGCAAAAATATTGCATATTGAAAATTAAATTACTTCTGATCGCAATTATATTGTCATCCTCTTATGTGGTGCTGGAAAGTCCCTAGTTGGCGTTTCTACAGCTTGCCGGATAAAAAAGGCTTCCTTCTTTATAGTAGAGGTTATGTGGAGATTATAATGCATTGGTTTTGTCAGATAGTTCATTGTTAGTTTCTATGAAAGTTTGTCTTTTATGTTGTGGCTGTTTGGATTATCAATGGACTGAAAAGAAAAATTCAAAGAATAGTTATACAGCAAAAAAATTCCCCAGTTTACTTGTTTAAATTCACTCTCCTTAACTATAAACATTATGACAGAGAGACATAATGAGATACAATAATCTTAAAATTGCTGCCTGTGAAACAACCATATGGATGATATGAGATAGCTGACAAATTTTTTTCAAATTAATCAAGCAATTAAATCAGGGAAAACCTCCGGATAGGTATCAAATCAAAGGATCATAACAATCTTTTAGAATTATTAGCAACTTGTGGTGTAATGTACCTTTTGCATTGCTTGGATTTGCAGGAGGCCAGGAGATGTATTACTCAACTAAGACACAACAATTTTTAATTGATCACCTTTAAGGTATTTTCTTTTAATTTTATGTTCTCTACATTTTGCAGTTGTGGTTTGTTATTTTATTTTCTGAATGATTGCTTAATTTTTGTACTCTATTCCATCATGTTCTTTACAAAATACACATTGAAAATAATAAAACTACACAATGAATACATGGTAGCTGATTTTGGTGTGTAAATAAATTGTTGTTTAAGAATTCCCTTTTGAGAATTTGGAATGGTCCCAAATTTATAACTTTGCAAGTCCTAAGATAATTGAAGCACAATAGTACACTATAAACACATATCATAATTAAAGTACTAAAAATCAGCCACACGAAACACTTTCCATTATGATCTATGTATTTAAAATTTCAACTCTCACAACTCATAAGCTAACCTATAACACACAAAAAGATTAAAAAAAAAAAAAAGGTTAGAGCAACAATAATATTATCGGGATATTATTATTCATACGCCCCTAATCGTAATGGTAATTAGTTCATGCCCCTTATTATACCGAGGCCAGAACTACAAATTACTAATATAAATATATCAATTAATTATCATTGTAGCAAATTATTATTTTAATAGAGTTAATTGTTTCGGCTAATTTCTTAATGTCACTTGAATTTGATGAACTTCCCTACACAACACAATAAGAACTTAGATGGATGAATCATCACGTCCGGTCTCTTTATAATTGTTTAAATATTATTCCATTTTATGTTACAAAATAAACGAGCTCATAACAAACAAGGCATCATAGCTTCTAGCTAGTGCAATTAAAAAAAAAAAAACACTAAACTAGAATTTTGAAATAATTAATATACTACTTATTATTATTATTACTTATTGTACATGGCATAAAGTTGGTCAATGCATGCATCCCTCTTCTTTTTATCCTTTGGAAAGCGATTCAAGCATTCAACAATAATACATTCTAAAATGCAGTTTTTCTTCTTTTCTGAATCATTTACATGGCGTATCTTACATCGTTGGATACATCCTTCCATCTTAACATTATTAGCAGAACAAAAAACTATTCCAATTATCAATATTGCAATTGCATGTACCACAATGTTTCTACTAGCCATAATTCTGTCACTTTTTTTTTTTCTTTTGTCTTTCTTCAATCAAGTTTACTATAAACCAAGATTTATACAAGCTTAAAATCTTTTTTAAATAATTTTTTACTTTTATGATTCTATAATTGAAATATTATTTAGTTATTATCTTGTGTCTCTTCCTTATGCTAAAAGTTGCAATTTGCAAACGACTAAAGGACTAATATAAATGAAATAATTATTACTTCTCGTTATGACAAAGTATTGCTTGTAGAAAATTTAATTATTTCAGCTAATTTTAAATGACTCTTGAAGTCGATGAATTTGGTTAATTAATTCTTTTTGATAAAATATTTGGTTAATTAATTAAACATTAAGAATCTAATAGATAATATATTAGACATTAGAAAGAGTTGAATATAAATCATAGTTTACAAATGAAGAAATGAAAAGATTTAGCTTTTTTTTAAAAAAAAAAATCGAAAGTGACATGAATGAAGAGCTCCTTCTATGTATAATGGTAGGAGTTCATTCTCAATTTGATTCATGATGTTTTATTTTTCTCCTGAAATGATTCTTGAAGTTTATTTTAATTCTTTTTAGTTCTCCAAATTTAGATGGATGTCCGTCATAGTGGATACCCAAAATGTATCATTTTATTATTATCTTACAAATTTGGTTAAAACGACATGTTCTAAAGGGTATTTGGTCGATCAAACACTTTTGCTTAACTCCTAATCCAAAACACTCCTTGTTTCATCCCAATTTGAACACTATTAATGAAACAACATCGTTTTGGGTATTATCGTGGTAATTGTCTATCTATATTAGAATGATATTAAGTCAAATTGCTTTAGGTACTAAAGTGAGGTACATTTTAAACTCCGGAAATTAAATAAAGGTAAGATAAATTTTAAGAACATTTTAGCAAAAGAGTAAAATTTTAGGGACTAAATTAAAAATTAATTCATAATGTTAGTGGGAAAAATATTAATGATAAGTAATAATTTTTTATTTAACCATAATTAACCAGCAAAAATTTTAAATATAACTTTTCTTGGGCTAACAAATAAGAGAGGGAAGAGAGACTGTGGGAGAAAGCGGAGTACAAAACTAATTGAGTTTTAGTTGAAGAATTGGTTCCGAACTTGTTGGAAATAAAATTTGATAAATAATAGGACTTTCTTACTGATTGAAAAAAAGAAACAGGACGGCTTTCTTTTTGTGTAGTTATTATTTAATTTATATTTTATCCCTCAAAAGTTTATTAATTTTTTTATTGTTTTGTATGTGTGTATTATAAGTCCTATTTATATGCTCTTTCGAGAGTTTATAAATGTGATATATACTTACCCACTAATTAATTTTTGGAATTGAGTTCGAGTGTTCGACCATCTCATTTCAATTCTAAAATCGTCTCTTATATGTACATTATTGTTGGACGATGAGAAGCTAGAATCCAAGCTCATTGTTAATGGCATTTATGTTTTAAAATTACTGGCATATATATAAACTAACTGTTATACGGAATTTGTGATTTTCCAGAAATACAACTTAGATTGAACTTTGGATTCAGGATGTGAGTACCAGTTAATGAAGTGTATCAAAATCATGAACTTTGGAAAGAAAATGAGTAGAAAAGAAATCAGAACAAACAACAAAGATTCTGAAATTTAACTACACTTCACAGAATTCTGAAGTGTTTCAGATTTACAAATTACAGGTAGCAATTGAAAACGAAATAAAACTTGAAAGTTCAAAAAAAATAACCTTTCACAGATAATCGAAAGGGTTCAGATGAAGTAAATAACTTGCATGAAATTATAAAGATGGAAGGAACCCTACTCAAAAAGTAAATTGGAACAAAGTCGGTAAGTCGCTGGAATGTGAAATTGTTTAAGTGTGTTTCTGAGTGAAGTTTCCAACCCTGATACGGTAATTCAATTTGTATATATAGACGATTTTGACCAATGCTCATTTGTCACGTGTGATCTTCAGTTTTCTTCTAAGAAAATAATTGTTCCCGCCAAAGAGTTGCCAAACTGCTTTTTTCAAACTCAATTTCTTAGACTTTGATCAGCTCCTCGATTTTCTTTAGACATTTTATCTTTATTTAATTGAAAGTCAAACATCATCATTCTTTGAATAATATATATATATATACACACGCACCAAGTAATGATATGAATCATTATTATAACTCTAATTTTAAATAACAGGTAGCATTTTTCTGAAGCCATGATTGTAACTTCATCAACATATGTCACTATGGTATTTCGTATAGTCCTTCTAATCAGAATGTGCATCGACATCGAAGTTTCTTCGATTTGAATCATAACTAACTTACAACACATTTTATTTGACTTAGATATTGACACCATCATGAACATCAGTTTACTTTTGTCATCGAAAAAATTATTATTTCGATGTAACACTAACATAGAATTTTGAAATAATTAAAGCTACATTAAAATACCAGTAGCAAAAGTACGTCAACGCATTCATCTCTCTTCTTTTCATTCTTTGGGAAGCGATTGAAGCATTCAACACATACGCATTCCAAAATGCAGTTTTTCTTCTCTTTTGCATCATTTATATGGCGTATCTTACATCGTTGGATACATCCTTCCATCTTAATAGAAGCAGCAATATCATCAAATGTAGTCCAACATCCTTCCACCATGGCTTTTCCGAATTTAATATTATTAGCGGAACAAAAAACTATTCCAATTATCAATATTGCTATTGCATGTACCACAATGTTTCTAGTAGCCATAATTCTGTCACTTTTTTTTTCTTTTGTCTTTCTTCAATCAAAAGTTTACTATAAACCAAGATTTATATAAGCTTAACTTGTGTCTCTTCCTTATACTAAAAGTTGCAATTTGCAAATCACTAATATAAATGAAACAATTATTACTTCTCGTTGTGACAAATAAAGTATTGTTTGTAGAAAATTTAATTATTTCAGCTAATTTTAAATGAATCTTGAATTCGATGAATTTGGTTAATTAATTAACATTAAGAATCTAATAGATGATATATTAGACATTAGAAAGAGTTGAATATAAATCATAGGTTACAAATGAAGAAATGAAAAGAATTAGCTTTTATATATATAAAGCCGAAAGTGACATGAATGAGGAGCTCCTTTTGTAACATGGTTGAAGTTAATTTTCAATTTGATATATGAAGTTTCATTCTTCTGGTAAAATGATTATGATTTATTTGAACTCTTTTTAGTATTTCAAGTTAAAAAAAAAGGTGAATACTATGATATCTTCTTTTATTTAGAGGGTAATTTGTCCTCTCTAATCTATTAGTTTACAATTAACTTAATAAATAGTTTCTTTTAAGAGTTTGAATAAAGATTTTCTATAATATTGTGTTTTTTTCTAAGAAATAAATAGATAATATAATATTTTATTTTATTTTTCCATATTATATAAAAAGAACAGGTGATATAATATATCATTTTTTTATTATATATGATCATTCTAAATCAAATTCAATGAAAAGTAGAATGTACATAAATAGTGATATGCATTTCTATTATAAAAAAATTATTTATTAATTAATTATGAACTAATATAATAAAAAGGATAAATTACTCTCTGAAAAAAAGAGAGTACCGTAACATTCATGTTAAAAATATACTTTAATTTACTTCCTGACACAATTATTATCACTGATAGGTATATGTGACGATGATATAGATGAATGGCGGTAGTGGTGGTGGTACAGTATTATAAGGGAAGAAGTGTTGCTGCTGGGGTTTTTAATATTCATTTAGGGTGTTTATTTTATTTTTCTTTTTCTTTTAATGTTTTTAATATTTTTTAACCATTTAAATAAAATGTCACTAGTTTTAATAAAAAAAAAATTAAGTTTCAACCTAATAACCTATTAAAAATATTAAAGGATTAGTCTTAATTGATATTTTGGTCTAAAAATTCATATTTTTTATTAAAAATGATTTATTTATAAAAAAAATAATAATTGAAAAAGAAATGCTAGTTAGCAAACTCCTCTTAAATGGGCCAATTTCTTTCTTAGACGCTCGTATGTACTTGATATATAATTGATTTGTTCATTTTAGTTCGAATTTTATGCATGTCACATGTATAATTGCATATTTATTACGTTTAATATTATCAAATTATTCTGTCGATAGTTAAATAAAGTGTTTGCTTCAACACATTTCGAAGCAATCACTTTCTTTTCTCCTTTTCATTGAATAGTTCTTTTGGAAAAAGATAATAAATATACACACACTTGAGTACACTGAACGCTTTTATTTCGTATTTCAAACCGTAGACGGTAGAAATTTAAGAGTGTCAAAATTCTCCACGTCGCGGGGATTTCTGCGGGAACGCCCCTTATGAGGACTCGAAGGTGGGGAGTTTCCCATGGGGTGGGGATGGGGCAAAATCCCCCGAGACAGTGGCGGGGACCCGAGCAGGGAATCCCCAACCCCGTCCCC
>JASCZI010151497.1:0-18523 GCA_036250425.1 Stylosanthes scabra | reverse complement strand
TATATATATATATATATATATATATATATATATATATATATATATGATTCTTTTAAGTATATTTGTTGTATATAGTGTTCAATATTAAATATAAAATATAAGCTACTATATAGTTAGCGTAAAATAGGGTAAAATTAAGATTTGGTGGACTTAATTCAACCCCAAAAAGCTAGTTCAACGAATGAGAGTTGTCTCACACTTACAAATTCTCAAAAGTTTTTTTCTTTCATAAATGTGGGACTTGTAATATTAATATCACACATGTATATATCTTCAACTAATTCTATAACAAACTTTCGCCAACAACCATAACTATGTAATGTGATTGTTTATTTTTTTTTTTAGGAGGATTTTTGAGATCCGACAGACTCAGTCTAATCTCTTATGTCTTATTGAGTGTTCTTTTTGTTGGGTTTCTCTCCTAGTGAAGCTCAAGCCCAACTCATTTTAGGGTTGAGACACCCACTAGCACCCACACTTCAGATTTGTGAGGTCTTTTGACAAAGGGAGATGCAGCCAAAATAGAGAGAAGAAAGGAAGAGAGCTTATTTTCGTTTTTCTAATGCAGTAGAATTTTCAATCTGCATTTCCTCATTCGTTCACCGTTGGATCGACTTGAAATTTGGACACCACATTCGCCTCATCTGGTTCTTCATTTTGAACAGTGGAGATTTTGATTGGAGCTCTATGGAGAGTTATTCAGCTCGGACAGCAGCCCCTGAATTTGGGTATTTTGCATCTTCTTCATTCTCATTTTGTAACTTTGTTACTTGGTGCTTTGGCTAGTTGTATGTACAAGTTGTGCTATATTTTGTGACTCTCTTGTACCTCATATTTGATTATAGTGGAGCTATTTTCATTGATCTGGACGACCCATGGTTTTTCCCCGCAAAACTCCTTATGTGTGCTTGTTGTTAATTTGGTTGCCTTATTTGCATGTAATTGTTGTTGCTATTGTGTTAGTGTTAGTTGAATATTATTATTGTGTTGGATAAATTGTGCCGCTTTTGCTGCATAGTTCTATCATACCGGTATCAGAGCTCTTTGGTTAATTTTCTGGGTTCGTGATTTTGTGAGCAATGGATTCCACATTTAACACTAATACTACTTGGATAATCACTCTTAATGGTCCCAATTATGATTTATGGAAGTCTAAAATGGAAGATTTGCTTTATGTCAAGAATTTTCATCAACCAATTTTTGGTACCGAGAAGCCTAATGATAAATCTGATGAAGATTAGACTTTGTTGCATAGACAAGTTTGTGGATATATTAGGCAGTGGGTTGATGATAATGTGTTGAATCATATTATTGGGGAGACACATGCTCGGACCATTTGGATTAAGCTTGAACAGTTGTATGCTCGGAAAACTGGGAATAACAAGATGTTTTTTATCAAGCAGTTGTTGGCTTTGAAGTATGCGGATGGGACTTCGATGACAGATCACTTGAATACTTTCCTGGGAATTATTAATTAGTTGTCTTCCATGGGTATCAAGTTTTATAAAGAGGTTCAAGGGTTGTTACTTCTTGGCTCCCTACCAGATTCTTGGGAAGTTCACGGAATTTTATTATCTAATTCTGCTCCTGATGGTGTTATCTCTATGGATCTTGCCAAGAGCAGTGTTTTAAATAAAGAAATAAGAAGAAAGTCCCAATGTGCATCGTCTACATCTTCAGATGTCTTGGTTTTTGAATCTAGGGGAAGGAATAAAAGTCAAGGTCCTAAAGCAGGTAGAGATCAAAACAGAAGCAAGTCTCGTGAGAAGTTTAAGAATCTTGAGTGTCATCATTATGATCTAAAAGGGCACACGAAGAAGTTTTGTTGGCAGTTGAAGAAAGAAAAAGCAAAGGCATATAAAGGCAAGGGCACAAGTAAAGATGATGATGGGATGAAGACAATGTAAATGTAACTCATGATGATTTTCTTCTTGTTGAGGAGTTTGAGTCTGTTAACCTTGTTGATAATAACACTAATTGGGTGATTGATAGTGGTGCTTCTATTCACGTTACATCTAGGAGGGATATGTTTATTTCTTATACTCCTAGTGATTTTGGTGATGTGAAAATGACTCATGAAGGTGTTGCAAAGTGTTCTGGTGTTGGATAGGTTTTCCTAGAAACCTCCAATGGTACCAAGTTGATTTTGAAGCATGTGAAGCATGTTCCAGATATTCGGTTCAACTTACTTTCTGTTGGTAAGTTGTGTGATGAAGACTATGATAGTTCATTCTCTCGTAAGAGTTGGAAACTCCCTAAGGGTTCCATGGTTGTTGCTAGAGGTACACGACACTCTACGCTTTATTTAACTCAAGCAAAGGTTGTGAAAGATGTTGTCAATGCTGCTAAGTTTGTTGATGGAACTGATTTATGGCACAAGAGATTATGTCATATAAGTGAGAAAGGCATGAATGTCTTATTCAAGAGGAATTTGTTATCCGGTTGTAAGATTGCTTTGCAAAAGTGCAATTACTTCTTTGCTGGGAAACAGAACATGATTTCTTTCAAGAGTCATCCACCTTCAAGGAAGATGAAGATACTTGATTTGGTGCATTCTTATGCTTGCGGTCCGATGAAGACAAGAACACTTGGTGGGTCTATCTATTTTGTAACCTTTATTGATGATCACTCTAGGAAGTTATGGGTTTATATGTTGAAGACCAAAGACCAAGTGTTGGGTGTGTTCAAGCAATTTCAAGCTGCGGTTGAAAGAGAAAATTGGGAAGAAGTTGAAATGTATTCGTACTGACAATGGTGGTAAGTACTTAGGTCTGTTTGATGCTTATTGCAAAGAGAATGGTATACGACATCAAAAGACTCCTCCGAAGACTCCTCAGTTGAATAGCTTGGCTGAAAGGATGAACATGACACTGGTTGAAAGGGTTAGGTGCTTGTTATCACAATCTGGATTGCCGAAATCCTTTTGGGGTGAAGCTTTGAGCACTATTGTTCATGTATTGAACCGGACACCGTGTGTTCCTTTGGAGTATGAAGTTCCAGAGAAGATTTAGTCAGGTAAAGATGTTTCTGATGATGATTTAAGAGTCTTTGGTTGTAAAGCTTTTGTTCATATTTCTAAAGATGAGAGATCCAAGCTTAATGTTAAGACTAGGCAGTGTATTTTTATTGGCTATGACATTGATGAGTTTGGGTATAGGTTTTATGATCCTATTACCAAGAAGGTTATCCGTAGTAGAGATGTTTTTTTTGAAGAACAAACATTGAATGATATTGATAATGCAGATAAGCTAATTATTCAGCCTAGTGATGATTTTTCTGAGTTGAATATTACTCCCACTATGCCTATGGCGGAAGGTGGTAGAGTTGAAACTCAAAATAATGAGCATGATACAGGTGCAGGTAAAGATGTGATAGTTGATCCTACACATGATGAAGTTGGTGAGGATGTTCATGATGAAGAACCAACTTTAGAAATTCCTACAAATGCACTTAGGAGGTCTACAAGAGAAAGAAGGCATTCGTCAAGGTATTCTCTACATGAGTTTGTCTTGTTGACTGATGGGGGAGAACTTGAATGCCATGGAGAGGCTATTGAGGATGGAAGCAAAACTCGATGGCTTGAGGCTATGCAAGAAGAAATGAAGTCTTTAGTTGAGAATGATACCTATGAGTTGGTGAAGAAAAAGTGGGTATTTAGAATAAAAAATGAAGAACACAGTTCTAATCCTCGGTATAAAGCTAGATTGGTTGTCATAGGATTTAACCAAAGAAATGGTATTGATTATGAGGAGATTTTTTCTCCTGATGTGAAGAAATCATCCATTCGTGTTGTGCTTGGTTTAGCAGCTTCTTTTAATTTGGAGATTGAGCAAATGGATGTGAAGACAACTTTTCTCCATTGTGACTTAGACAAGGAAATCTACATGGAGCAACCAGAGGGTTTTGTTGTTAAAGGAAAGAAAGACTTCGTGTGCAAGCTTAAGAAGAGTCTTTATGGGTTGAAGCAAACTCCAAGACAATGGTACAAGAAGTTTGAATCCGTTATGGGGGAGCATGGTTACCAAAAGACTACTTCAGATCATTGTGTATTTGTGAAAAAGTTTTCTGATGATGATTTTATCATTCTTTTACTTTATGTGGATGATATGTTGATTGTTGGGAGAGATATATTCAGGATTAATGAGTTGAAGAAATAGTTGAGCAAGTTCTTTGCTATGAAGGACTTGGTTTATGCCAAGAAGATTTTGGGCATGTCAATTGCTCGTTATAGAAATTCCAGAAAGCTTTATTTGTCACAAGAGAGATATATAAAGAAGGTGCTTCAAAGGTTTGGCATGAACCATGCAAACGTGTTGCTAGTCCTCTTGCTCCTCATTTTAAGTTAAGTGCTAATCAGTGTCCAACCACTGACAAAGAGAAACAAGACATGGATGAAGTTCCTTATGCCTCAGCTGTTGGAAGTTTGATGTATGCTATGGTGTGCACTAGACCAGACATTGCTCATGCGGTTGGTATTATGAGTCATTTTCTCTCAAATCCAGGTAAAGAGCATTGGAATGCTGTTAAATGGATTTTGAGATATCTCAAAGGTACAACTAACTTGAGTTTGAGTTTTGGTGGTGAGAAATCTTTGCTAGTTGCCTTTACTGATGCAGACATGGCAAGAGATGTTGATTCTCGAAAGTCTACTTCAGATTATTTGGTCAAGTTTGCAAGGGAAACTATTTCATGGCAGTCAAGGCTACAGAAGTATGTTGCACTTTCTACCACAGAGGCAGAGTTTATTGCAGCAACTGAAGCTTATAAAGAGTTGTTGTGGATGAAAAAGTTCTTTATAGAATTTGGTTTCAAGCAAGACCATTTTGTGTTGTTTTGTCACAATCAAAGTGCAATTCATCTTACTAAGAATTCTACCTTTCATGCAAGGTTTAAGCACATTGATATTAGGTATCATTGGATACGGGATGTGTTGAATTTCATATTGTTGGAATTTGAGAAAGTTCACACTGACGATAATGGTGTTGATATGATGACAAAGGTGTTATCAAGAGGAAAGCTTGAGACATGTTATTTGATCGCCAGGATCGCGATGGCCTCCACCTAGTCGAGAAGGGGGAGATTTGTTGGGTTGAGTTCTCTCCTAGTGAGGCCCAAACCCAACTTATTTTAGGGTTGAGACACCCACTAGCACCCACAATTCAAATTTGTGAGCTTTTTTGACAAAGGGAGAAGCAGCAAAGATAGAGAGAAGAAAGGAATAGAGCTGATTTTCGTTTTTCTAGTGTAGGAGAATTTTCAATCTGCATTTTCTAATCCGCTCACTGTTGGATCAAATTGAAATTTGGACACCACATTCGCCTCATTTGGTTTTTCATTTTAAACGGTGGAGATTTTGATTGGAGCTCTGTGGAGAGAGTTATTTGGCTCGGACAGCAGCCCCTGAATTTGGGTATTTTGCATCTTCTTCATTCTCATTTTGTAACTTTGTTACTTGGTGCTTTTGCTAGTTGTATTCACAAGTTGTGCTATATTTTGTGACTCTCTTATACCTCATATTGTATTGTAGTGGAGCTATTTTTATTGGTCTGGACGACTCATGATTTTTACTTCTCACATTGAGGAGGTTTTCCTTGCTAAAAATCCTTGTATATGGTTGTTGTTAATTTGGTTGCCTTATTTGCATGTGATTGCTTCTACCATTGTGTTAGTGTTAGTTGGATATTGTTATTGTGTTGGATTAATTATGCTGCTTCCATTGCGTGGTTCTATCACTTTTTAAATGTTTAACGTGGCCACATCCCCTCCTGCGATGTGATTGTTTATTATTCATCACTGAGAATTATATTCTTTCTAATTAATTCATTCACGACTCACAAAAGTTGAGATACTTATTAGGTGGTGCATAGGGATGAAAACTGATAGGTCAGGCTTGACTTTCCTTTTAACAGGTCAGACCTGCAATTGAGTATATTAGCCTTAGTCTGATATAGGTTTTTTAACGAATGCTAAACCTAGCCTGTTGTTAAGTCTAGCCTGTTTAAAAACCTGTCGATAGACCTGATTTTTTTAATAAATACATAAATAATTTATTCTAATATGAATGATTAAATTTAACATATAATTTAATTTTTATAATAAATTATTAAAGATATTAAAAAAATAAAAATAGAAATATATAATAAAAAAATAAATAACTTAATAAATAAAGATACTTAAAAATGACCAAACATTCAAATTCGGACCTTACAATTGCAATTTTTATTAGTGTAATAACGCTTTTAGATATTATTTCATAAATCTAAGCCTCATCTTTTAAAAAATTTAGACTTTTTTAAGTAATATGAACCTTGATCTATTTTTTATGAGGCCAGGTTAAGCCAAACATAGACCACGCTACAGAGCCTGCAGGCTTATGACAAGCTGTGTGACTTTTTTCCACCCTTAGTGCCGTGAGGATAAAACTTAGCATAGCATTTTCTCAGACATTCAAAGAACTTTGTCATATCATCTTTGTGCCTTTTCTCACATTTGCTGACACACTTTTGTAATCTTATCTCATCAGATGAAATATAATAATAATTATTATTATTACTATAATATGATGGAGTAGTAGTCCTAAGTTGCTCATCCTCAAATTTATTAGCACTGCCATAATAAACAATCACTCCTATCATTAATAACATTGATAATAATAATAATAATAATAATGTGTTTCTCACACTATTTCTACCCATTTTTTTTTGGGTTTTTTCCTTGTTCCTTGAGGTTACAATATATAAGTAGTTCAAGCTAGGACAAAGTTATTATTTATATATACAAGGTTAAAATGTAACTTAATTATATTATATTATATTATTCTACTTGATTCTACAACAACACAAGAGTGTTCGTTTTATTTTCCTCTACCGGTGTAAACAAACGGAGAAAAATTCTCATAATATAGCTAAGTGTTATTTTAAACTAAAATGTATGTCTTTTGGATTCCATGAATACTCATCATATAATATTTTATTTAAGTATATTTATTGTCATATATAGTACAATGTTTAATATTAAATATTAAATATAATTTACTTATTATTGCCTGCATAAGGTCATGTTACTAATTAATCTGGTCAAATCAATCGATCTCTTTCGATTTTTAGAACCATAAAAAATATTTAATAACAGTTAAAAATATATTTGTGAATTCCGAATATAAAATCTCATGGCCTCTTTTTCATTATTTCAATTCTATATACGTATATATAATAAATAGTTGTAAAAGAATACAATGATAATGAATAAATTTGACGATTTTCTCACTCTATAATTAAATTATTATCTAACAATTTTTAAATATTAACTCACACGAACACATCTGAGTATAAGTTTTCATTTGAATTCAATCATGAATCACAAAATTTGAAAGACTTACTTAGCGACGACGACGAGGATGAAGACGAGGACGATACTTGGCATAGCAACTTCCCATGCATGCCAAAATCTCCCACAAGTCACCAATGTGCATTTTCTGACATGAGTTCAGACACTCTTCTAGTTTTATCTCATCCGATGAAATATAATAATAATACGATGGAGTACTCCTAAGTTTCTCATCTTCAAATTTAGCACTTCCATAATAAATAACCATTACTCCTATCATTAATAACATTGATAATAATAATGATGTGTTTATTCTCACACTATTTCTACCCATATTTTTTTTTGGTTTCTCCTTTTTCCTTGAGGTTACAATAAGTTCATGCTAGGAACAAGTTACTTATATATATACAAGGTTAAAACGTAACTTAATTATATTATATTATTCATCAACTTGATTAGTGTTATTTTTTCTTTGAAAAAAATATAAAAACTACCCACAAAAGATTTGGGCTCTAACAAAACTATCCATAAAAAAAGAAATGAGATGTATTTTGTATGGCAAAACTACCCAAACATCATAAATGATGTATGAATTTTGGGTAGTTTTGGGTAACGTTTAGGTAGTTTTATCGTACAAAACCATCTTTCATCGGTAGAAAATTCATTTATTTCTTTCATAAGTAATTTTATCAATATTCAAATTTTTGTAAGTAGTTTTGGTACTTTTTCCTTTTCCTTAGTTATGTCCGCACCATCAAACTAACAGTGGTCACTTATTGGTTACCGCCGGTATAAACAAAGGGAGGAAAATTCTCATAGTATAGCTACGTGTTAATTTAAAATGGTTTATATTGTATGTCTTTTGAATTTGTTGAAAAAAGTTTGGTAACTAGATACTCATATATAGTCATAGCTTTTTTATTTTAATTTTTTTATTAATTACTATTGAATTAAATATTATAAATATATATAATTAGAGAAGTTATTTGTAAAAAATTATAGATGTTAAATTAAATGTGATATATTTAAATTATGACTATTTATTATATAAAGATTCTATTCAAGTATATTTGTTATCATATATAGTGTTTAATATTAAATGGTAAATATAAGATACATTTTACGTGCTAGTGAATTGAAGAGCTGCATACTTGATAAAATTATTGCTCTTATGAGAATTAGTGTTAGAGAAATAATTCAGCCATATAATAGCAATGGCAACAAATGTAACACCATTCTGCTATATTAAGTATCTCTTCTTTTTTGTGTTGCAATCACAAGTATTATACAGATTTATAATCTTCATTATTATTGATATTATTTTATGCAATATAATTATTATAACAAGTGCAATATTTTGTTTAGTTGTTAATTGGATCCCACCATGTATTATTACAAATTTTGTTTTATTCCGTGGTTGTTGTTCTCTTTTTTCTTTTTGTATTTTTTATTTTTGATTTTTTGGTAAAATATTCGAGTGATTGTTAGTTGCACAGTACACTGATCATAGAGAAATTATTTAGCACAGATTATTATTATGCGATGATTTCTGAATCATCCATTTAATGCTGTAACTAGCTAGTAGGTACTCATTTTCTGCCAATAATTAATTTAGCCCATGCTATACTATTTTTGTATGCAATTGTTTCTACGTGCTTATTCATGTTCATATTTCATGAAAATGACGGTTGATTTCGCATTCCTTAGTGTATGTACTTCCAGTCAGAAGTCTGATCTCTTTTATTGGCAGAATAGTCCAGTTTTTTATTTTGCTTTTTAATTTGAATCTAATTTTGATGTGCTTTCAATGTAAAATTTATATACAACAATCACGTAAGCATATTCACTCTTTTAAATTATTAGTTACCAAGTCAATAAAAAATAAAATTATTTTTTCTAACCTACGTGTATATTACATAATTGAATATAAGTATAAAATATCTTCATAATGATGCATCAAAATTAAATTTTTTTATTTTTAGAGACAAATTGCATTTCATTATTATATTTTAAAAGCTACCATATCAAATAATAGACTTCTTTAAAGTTTAAACCAATGCAGATCAGAGAAATTTGACTAAACATGAAACAAGATCAGTCACTTGACTTTTATGCAACGTGCAGTAATGTTGTTATTGCTACTCATCATTTTCTACCATAATACATTTAATTAGCCCGTCCTATTCTCTTTTAATTTTTTTATCCAATTTCCTTTGCTGATTAAATCCATAAGGAATTACAGGACAATTACCGAAAAATTCCAGGGTAGCAACCATTAGAAATAATGAAACATAATCGTTCATTTGTTTATTCCTATCATCAATTTATATTTTTAGCATAAATAATTTCATGACCAGATATTCGAATTTTTATAATAGAGAAATCTAAAATTTGATTTTTATTAAAAGAGATTAAGAGAGTTTAAGAACTCAAGTCTCAAAAATACACTTATTCTTTAAACCAATGCCGAGAAAAGAAAAAGAGATTTGAGAGGAATGAAAATAATTAAATGATTATTATTAATTAACCCACTTAAAAGAGAAAAATACAATAATTTACATAGAGCTAGAATAACTAAGGGTCAGTTAGCTTGTAACTGAATCCTGTTGAAAATTAAGAGCAGCAAAAATAAAATAACTATTTTGCTAACTTCTCCCTCACACCCCCTCAAACGAGCATGTCCAAAGAGCAAATGCTGAGTTTGTCAAAAAAAAAAAAAAAAGTGGAGGATAGGGATTTTGTTAAGTTGGAACATGAATCACATTCAGTTGCTTGTCCTCGATGTGTTACAAAATGAAAATCAACTTCAAAATGCTCGCTTCGGCTATGTAAAATGTGGTTGGTAGCAAGAAGCACAACACTTAATGTATCACAAAAAAATTGTTGGAACAACTGGAATAGAAATTCGAAGTTCCTATTAAGTAAATTCTGAAGCCATGTAATTTATTCAAGACTCACAAAAGTTGATATATACTTACTTATTAGATGGGGCGACCACTATATTTAGCATAGCATTTTCCTATGCATGCCAACATCACCCTCAAATCACCACTGTGCCTTTTCTCACATGAGTTCAAACACTTTTCTAGTTTTCTCTCTTCATGTGAAATATAATAAAGTTGCTCATTCTCAAATTTAGCACTGCCATAATAAACAATCACTCCTGTCATTAATAATAACAACATTGATAATAATAATAATAATGTGTTTCTCACACTATTCCTACCCATAATTTTTATTTTGGTTTTTTTTTTCTTTTTGCTATTGAGGTTACAAGTTCATGCTAGGACCAAGTTACTTATATATATACGAGGTTAAAATGTACGTAACTTAATTATATTATATTATTATTCAACTTGGTTACTGTTATTTTCCTCTTAATTAGTTCTATCCCCACCGATCCTTATACTTACAGAGTTACAGTGGTTATTTAATAGTTACCACTACCAGTATAAACAAAGTTAGGGAGAAAAATTTTCATAATATAGCTAAGTGTATGTTAATTAATTTTAATGGTTTGGATTCGATGAATACTCATTATACAATAATTCTATTTAGGAATATTTACTGTCATAATCATATATCGTGTTTAATATTAAATATTAAATATAAGCTACAATTTACATGTTAGTGAAAAGCTACATACTCGATAAAAATTATTGCTCTTATTATGAGAATTAGTGTCAGAGAAATTCAACCATATAGCTAGTGGGAAAATGTCAACGAAGGCTAAGTCGGTGGGTGCTATTCATGTAGCTAGGAGTTTTCTTTTTTCCAATCTCCGGATTCGTTACCCATCTATCTACTGCTCACTAAAAAAAGCTAATGGAAAAATTAAATAACCACTTCAATCATTAATATATTGTAATGGCAACAAGTGTAACACCATTCTTAGCTATATTAGGTATCTCTTCTTTAATTTTTTGTGTTGCAATCACAAGGTTACTACAATATACCAAGTCTTATATATACAGATTTATATATAATTTTCGTTATTGATATTATTTTACGCAATATAATTAATTATAACAAGTGCAATATAAATAACAATAACTTCTTTTGGAATCAAGAAAATGTCCGTTTGTTACTCTGTTTGTTGAGTGATAGATCTTATATATATATATATATATTGTATGTAGTAATTTGTTATCATTGTTTTCTTTTTCTTCCAAGCATTTCACCGTCTAAGATCGTTAACACAAGTATCACACAATGAAGATTGAAGTGCTGTCGACTCCTCTTATCAAAATGTTCAAATATTCTTTTTTGGGTCACAATATTTGATTTAATTTCAATTAGGTTGAACATGTAATTAACAATTTCAACAATTATAGAATTTCTTCTGAAATTCAACTATTACTTCATATCACAACATTTTACTACATTTTATAATAAGTAGCTATTTTACAAGTAAGACCATAGTCTGAAGCCCATGAAAAAAAAAAGTAAAAACATAAATAAAAAAAAAACCTAAAATCAACGACGAGGATCACTTCTTGTTCTTGATCTGAAAAAAGAGCTCAAATCTTCTTCTTTTCATTTTTATGTTTGTCTATATAAATATTGTCTGGAAAACAATCAAAAGGAAAAAAAAAATCAGTAACATAGACAACAAATATTCATATCCAAATATATAAATTCTAAAATATTCAAAATAAATTAGCTAGATACATGCCGTTACTACTTAATTAATGAGGTAATCCGTAATTATCATAACATCCTCTGATGCAAAATAACCTAGTTATTGTCTCATTTGGAAAATTGTTTCTGCATCTAGCAATGCAAATTTCCAAGCCAGATGCAATATAATAAGATGGAGAACAAATAACTACTCCTATAATCAACATCATTGCAATTATTATTAACTGTGGAGCACATTTTCTAGCCATAGATTATTTCTCTTCTTCTTTGTCTTGAAATCTTAAGTTTATCCTAAACCAAGTTTTATATATAGAGGTTCTGAAAAATCTTCAATAATATATATATATATATATATCCCTCACTTAGTTTAATTTGTGTCTCTTCCTTGCACCAAGAGGTACAAATTATGTACCATTAAACAAATTACAAAAAATTTCATAGTAGTAAATGGTCCATTTAGAATAACATTCTACTATTTTTTGTTTTTTTTTTTATTATTTTTTAAGCTTGATTGCCTCTTAGAAATGCAACGAGTTTTTTGAAGGCAGAAAAAAAAATTCTATAGGATATATATGGCACATCAAAATGAAGAGTGCATGTCTAATAAAGTAAAATCATTAAAGACGTGAAAAGAAAATGTAGTGAAGATAAAAAAAAAATAATAATAATATTACTTAGCTATACTTTAAAATTACGTGTATATATAATATTTATAATTACACGATTACAATATCTAATATTATATGTATTTATTATAATTATAATTAATGAATTAAAATATTTAAAATAAACAAATTATCACTGGACTAAAGGAAATAGATGATTTGAATGACTCAACATATGTAACATTATTTAAGGGCAATGTTAGGTGTATAATACTACTAGTCTTGTATTCTTGTACAATACAAGAAATAGTCTTGTATTTGATTACTCTATATAAACTCTGCTACTTTATCATCATGAAACTGATTGAATAATAATACTTTCATTTTCTCTTACTACTTCTCTCTTACTTTACTCTTCCTCAATCTTCATTTTCAACCTTCTTTCTTCTTCTTGTCATCTTGCCTATGTTATTGCTCTCTGGTTCATAGCTATTACATTTCCGTTACATGGTATCAACAGCTGAAAGATCCAACAATCATGGCTTTGCTCGTCTCAACCCGAAGCAGCTTGAAGAAAAGAACTACTCAACCTGGCAGAGGAGCGTTCTCTTGACACTCAAAACACTCAAGCTGCTTGATCACCTCCAATTCGACAAAGCTCCACCACAATATGAAGAAATCTCCGAATCCGAAGCTGAATCGGGTTCCGTCACCAACACCAACAAGAATGCAGCTCAAGCCACTCCCACAAATCCAAAGACTTCTACTCCAGGGAAGAAGATCATTCAAGAATCCCAGAAGTACCTCGATTGGATGCAGAACGATTGTGCCCTCATGACCTAGCTCGATGCCTCCATGAGCATGACCTACCAAAACAAGGTGGTTAAGTGTTCTTCCTTCGCTGAGGCTTGGGAAACGATCAGCCATATCTTTCTTGCGTCTTCAAACACAAGAATCCAGACCATCAAGACTCAATTACGAGCTACAAAGAAGACTAGAACTATCGCTGAATATCTCACCACAATTCAAAATCTGGTTGATTCTCTACACTCATTAGGGCATGAATTCACAGAGGCTGATCACATATTAGAAATTACATATGGCCTTCCTGATGAGTACGACGGGTATGTTACCTCGGTACTCTCTCGTCTCACCACATTCACAATCCATGAAGTTGAGAGTTTCCTCAATGCCTACGAAAATCGCATCAACAAGAAGAGTTCTTCAATTGCTGTTGCTCACATAGCTCAAGGGAATTAGGATTCCACCCAATCTTATGGCAGAGGAGTAGGAGGCAGATCCAATCGAGGCGCTGGTGGTGGTCGCGGCGGCAGAGGGGGCCGATTCCATAATAATTGTCCACAATATCAGCTATGTGGACGAATTGGACACGCAGTACAAACCTGCTATCACCGATTCGACACTCATTTTCAAGCCCCTCTTCCAACCCTAACCCTCAGGTTCCTTATTCTACCACTCAGCCACCACCACCGCCAACCAACTTCCATCAACCTAAGACGTACTTCACCACAGCCTCAACCCCTTCTGAATCCTCTTGATTCGCTGATTCCGGAGCTACTCATCACGTGACGGCAGAACACTCGAACATCCTTCAACATTCAGATACAAATCAAGGGCCAGAGCAGCTCTTTGTGGGTAATGGTCAGGGAGTATCCGTTCTTGACTCAGGCTCATCGTTTCTTGTAGATAAATGCAAAAATAATTGTTATAAACTCAATAACCTTTTACATGTACCAAAGATTACACAAAATCTTTTAAGCATTTCAAAATTTACTTCTGATAACTCTGTCTACTTCGAATTTTGGCCTGATTTCTATCTTCTTCGTGATCAGGGTACCATGGAAGTTCTTCTCAAGGGCAAAACTAGAGCTGGACCCTACTATTTTGATGATCTATTGGTACCTCGAGCTGCTCCTTCCAAGGCCTTACTGCAAATTTACAATTGAATAAAAATGTTGGTTTACATAGTATTGATTCTTGTAATCAACAAAGTTTAGTGAATAATTCTTTGAAAGAAATTGTTCATACTATTTCTGATGCACATTCTCCTGCTGTTTTTACTGTATCAAACAAGATATCTAGTGATAGGAACAAATTTAATAATTATGCCAATTCTAATCAGAACAAAGCAGTAAATTATATTGTTACATCTAAAACACAGAATGCTTATGAATTATGGCACAAACGACTAGAACATAGTAATATAAAGTCAGTCTCTCATGTCATGAAGATGTGTAACATAAATACTACTGAACCAAAACATAAAATCCGTGAGTCTTGTAGTGTTGCTAAGATGCACCAACTTCCCTTTCCAAGTTCTTTAACCAATTATACTGAACCCTTACAATTGGTATATGCTGATATTTGGGGGCCAGCACCCTTTGTATCAAAAGAGGGTTACAAATACTACATTAGCTTCCTAGATGCATATTCTAAGTATCTGTGCATTTTCTTTCTACAACAAAAATCACAAGCACTTGTAGCCTTTCAAGGATACAAGACATTTATGGAAAATCAAACAGGAAAACGGATCAAGTCATTACAAACAGATAATGGACTAGAATTCAATTCAAATAATTTCAAAAAAATTTTGCATACAAATGGCATTTTACATAGACTTTCTTGTCCCTATACTCACCAACAACAAGAGAGTATAGAAAGAAAGCATAGGCACATTACTAAAATTGGTTTGTCATTACTAGCAACGGCTTCCATGCCATTAAGTTTTTGGAACTCAGCTTTTACTACTGCTGCATATTTGATCAATCGAATACCAACACCAATTCTGCAAATGAAATCACCTTTTGAAATTTTATTTGGAAGGATACTAGATTATACTTAGAGTTTTCGGGTGTGCTCCCTATCCATATTTAAGACCTTATAATCGTTTTAAGTTTGATTACAAAAGCCAACTTTGCCTATTTTTAGGGTATGATGCAAACCATAGTGGCTATAAGTGTCTCAATAGAGAAGGGAAAGTCTATTATGCCAAAAGTGTTTTATTTGATGAATATTATTTCCCTTACACTACTATGTTTCCATCTGTTACTACTACTGCATCTTTTAATACTTGAGCAAAGACTAACACTTCTTGTAGAGAACAGATTATTCCTTTATTGCAGGACCACCAAGCAACAATAACACAAACAAAACCATCACATTCTGCTGCAACAACAACATCTACTACACAGCCTCTTACACCACCAATTCCAAGTGCATCAACTCCTATTTCTCCACCACATTCTGCTGCACCAGAACCAGTACCAATCACTGGCATAGAAGTAGTTCTTCCATCTCCAACCAAACCAATTTCCTCCACTAATACACATCAAATGCAGACTCGATCAAAAACTAGTACACTCAAACCATTTAGTTTTCTTTCTAATGTCAAATCTGCGTATGATCTTCCAATAAATACACCCAAAATTGTAACACAAGCTTTAACCAGTAGCCACTTGAAAGATGCTATGGATAAAGAAATACATGCTCTAAATAGGAATAAAACTTGGACTATTGTTGACCCTCCACCCAATGCAACTATAGTTAGTTGCAAAATGAGTATATGCCATGAAAAAGAATCCCAAGGATGAGATAGTTAGGTATAAAGCTAGGCTAGTTGCAAAAGGTTTTCAGCAAAAAGAGGGTATTGATTATGAGGATATTTATAATCCGGTTGTAAGACCAACTACAATTAGGCTAGTTATTACTATAGCTCTTACAAATGGTTGGACTCTTAGACAATTTGATTTTGATAATGCTTTTTTAAACGGTAAACTCACTGACCTTGTTTATATGATGCAACCTCCGGGTTATACCTCATCTAATTCTGCTCAAGTCTGTAAACTTCACAAGGCAATCTATGGCATTAAACAAGCCCCAAGAGCTTGGTATAACACTCTGTCCAATACATTGCAGGGCTATGGTTTTACTAATACTGTTCATGATATTGTTCTTTTTATTAGGAAAACCACCACTGATGTAACTTATTTACTTGCCTATGTTGATGACATTATAGTTACAGGATCTGATTCTACTGTTGTTCAAAGCATTATAGATAAACTTCACACTATCTTTAGTTTAAAGGATTTAGGAAGATTAAATTATTTCCTTGGTATAGAAGCTGTTTATCACAGTAACCAGAAACTTGTTCTTAAACAGAGCACTTATGCAAAAGACTTATTAAAGAAAGTTGGGATGCTGGATTCAAAAGCAATGCCTACTCCCATGATATCCAATCTGAAATTACATTCATCTGATTCAGAATACTTTGATGAACCAAAGAAATATAGGAATATTGTAGGAGCTTTACAATATCTATGTATTACAAGGCCTGACATTTCCTTTTCAGTTAACAAGTGCTCCCAGTTCATGCAAAAGCCAACATTAGAGCATTGGAAGG
Source organism: Stylosanthes scabra (assembly GCA_036250425.1). Taxonomy (NCBI): domain Eukaryota; kingdom Viridiplantae; phylum Streptophyta; class Magnoliopsida; order Fabales; family Fabaceae; genus Stylosanthes; species Stylosanthes scabra. Next base: position 1,531 of record JASCZI010151497.1, on the reverse strand, counting down.
CAGTGAAGAGAATACTAAGATACATTCAAGGTACAGTGGAATATGGAATGAGTTTTACTGGCTGTTCTGATTATCGTATAATTGCTTTTGCAGATGCGGATTGGGCTTCGGACTTGGATGATAGGAGGAGCACCACTGGCTACTATGTGTTCATTGGCACCAATTTGATATCATGGAAGTGCAGCAAGCAAACAAAGGTCAGCCGCTCCAGCACAGAGGCCGCCGAATACCGAGCAATAGCTACAGTACAATAAACTGAGATAATGGGACTTCAGCTGCTGCTACAAGAGCTACAAGTTCCTCAACTAATCTCTTCCACTGTGTATTGTGACAACCTTAGCAGCTGTCACCTCACAGCAAATCCCATTCTACATGGCCGATCAAAACATTGGGAGTCTGACCTCCATTTCATTAGGGACTTAGTGAATCAGAAAAGATTGTATGTTGTCCATATTAGTAATCAGGATCAAGTAGCAGATATTCTGACCAAACCTTTGTCAATCAAGTTATTTGAAAAGTTTAGAAACAAGCTTAGATTGTGTTCAGACCCTACCTAAACTTGAGGGGGGATGTTAGGTGTATAATACTACTAGTCTTGTATTCTTGTACAATACAAGAAATAGTCTTGTATTTGATTACTCTATATAAACTCTGCTACTTTATCATCATGAAACTGATTGAATAATAATACTTTCATTTTCTCTTACTACTTCTCTCTTACTTTACTCTTCCTCAATCTTCATCTTCAACCTTCTTTCTTCTTCTCATCTTGCCTCTGTTCTTGCTTCTGTTATTGCTCTCTGGTTCATAGCTATTACATTTCCGTTACAGGCACATACACTAAAGCAGGATAATCCTTAAATATAAATAAGTAAAGAGTATTAGCTATATTTTTTATTAATTAAATAAATTTTAACTCTTCGTTCATTATATTTTATACAAAAATTTAGGGTACAAAATGGTCAAATGAATCACTTTCCATATTGTAAAGTATTGATTTAAATATCATTTTTACAGCAGTATTAGTATTATTATTATTATTATTATTATTATTATTATTAATGACCATGCACTACCTTGTACCCAGACATAAGATATTGAACACAATAAGGAATCTTTTTTGGATCTCCCCAATGGATTGTTTGGCATTATTCAAGATCAAAACATATCCTAATAAAACGGTGTCTCTGATGATGAGGATCATCTTCATACTCCTTCTTGCAATCTTCCACACATGCATTCAACCAATTCCGGATAAGATTCTTCAAAAATACTACTACTTTCATGATAATAAGATTCATCACCAATCACACAACAAACAACTATTCCCATTATTAACATCAATTTTAATATAATAATAGCATTTGATGATGCAACATAATTTCTAGCCATAATAAGGTTTAATTAGTTTTTTTCTTTTTCTTTTTCTTTTGTCTTGCAACTAATAATAATAATAATAATGTTTGAGATGTATGTACTACCATGCATGCTTTTTATATATATATATATATATATATATATATATATATAT
>JASCZI010151496.1:29169-41696 GCA_036250425.1 Stylosanthes scabra | reverse complement strand
CAACACCCTTCGAAGTTTCTTCCAAGACTGGGAAGGAGGAGTTGCTTGCACTTCGTGGTTGGAGTTCCCCTGTTTTGTGTGATGTAAGCTTCACAGTTGTTGGAATATTTCCTGAACCAACCGATTTACCTTTTTGTTGCCGTTGCACACTGGCATTGAAAGCTGTCTTCATTCGGTATGACACTTGCTTCTTCTTTCCTTTTCCTTTTCCGGTAACATCTATCCAACCGTTTTCTTCATGTAGATTATGTTTCTGATGTTCATGTTTAATCTCTTCTGGAATTGGCTTTGAGGCTGCTCCAAACTCGAAAGCCTTGGAAACGTTGAAAATATCTCGAGATTTTGGGTCTTCAGTTGGAGGGGTATCCTCATTTGCTGTTTGAGCCTCCTTGTCAATAACCTTTCTTGGCACCAAATTACAATCATGTGTAACATGCCCATAACAATTACATGTGTTACATATCAGTTGCAAACTTTCATATTCAACATCGTAGTCGAATCCATCAATCTCAATCTCCCGAATAACCGGCTTTCCCAGATCAATTTGCACACAAGCACGAGTTTATTATTATAATTTTGTTCTGAGTTTCAGTTCCTTGGATCTATCAATGCCGACCCTTCACTTTGGAATCTCACACTGTATTCAACAAAACCGCCTTCAATGAATCACTTCAAAACTTTATTCACTACACATTATTTAAATGACAAATTTCAAATTTGTGTACTATTCTTTTCATACATTCAATTGATATTCTAAGATCCATAACCATTATTAAAAATAGGTTATTATGCTTATTATTATTATTATTCTTAAACAGAAATTAGAATAATTTTAAACCTCACCCAATTTAATTAGTCAATTGAGAATTGAATAAACAAATTAAGTTATAAACTTAAATTTAAAAAATCAAATTAAATCACATATAAAATTTGATACATCATTTCACTATTGATTCTTCATTGTTGTATAAGTTATGATTTACATAAAGATACTCATAATTATCCTCACGTGAACATACAAAATCAAACATTAACACGTATCATATAACCAATTCAACTAACAATATTTTTTCAATTAAATAAAAAAATAAACTATATAATAGATTCATATCTCAATACATTTATTATAAAAGCTTATACGGTATAAATATAAATGATAAAAATATAGATTTTATTAGAAAAATGTGTGGATCCATATATATATATTACTTTAATTTTTGAGATGTAAAGTGTAAAATTTTTACTCTAAAAAATTTTTATATATCTGTATAAATTCAAATCTGTTTCCTTCTTATATATCCCACATAATCAAGAATTTTATTGCTTCACTTTTCAACTTCCATTCCACCCAACTTCTCCCAAACATGCCTCAAGAACAAGCATCACAATCTCAAACTCATGACGATGAGAGGTATATCATAGGCTATGCTATGGAACCAAAGAAAATCCAGAACTTGCTTAGACCCTCTTTAATAGAACATGCTAGAAAACATGGCATAGATCTCATTCCAATAGACATCAACAAGCCTTTGATCCAACACCACCCTAATCTTCACTTCCATTGCATAGTTCAAAAGCTTCAACCCAAACATTGGAACAACCTTAACTTGCACCAATACATGTCCAAACATGCTACCACCACCATCATTGATCCCCCACACCTCGTTCGCAATCTCCAAAACCGCGTCTCCATGCTTGATTTCGCAACCAACTTGCCACTTTCGCTCCAAAACGTTGGTGTTCCGTACCAAGTGGTTATAGATATACATAAAACAAGTGGTGGTAACGATGTTGAAGGAATGGTAATGGATTCGAATTTGAGGTTCCCTGTTATTGCAAAGCCATTGTATGCCGATGGAACCATGAAATCTCACGAGCTTTGCTTGGTTTTCGACCGGGAAGGACTCCGAGAAACGTTGAACAAGAACGCTGCCGGCGGCACCACCACCACCCCGGTTGTGCTGCAAGAGTTCGTGAACCACGGTGGCGTTGTGTTCAAGGTTTATGTTGCTGGAGAACATGTAAGGTGTGTTAAGAGAAGGTCCTTGCCTGACATACCAGAGGAGAAGGCCAAGACCTTAAAGGGTACCCTCAAATTCTCTCAGATATCAAACTTCACCGTTCAAGATGACAATGGCGCCAAAAGCAATCCAGGTCATAATGGTAATTTCATATTTACTTATTGCTGTATTGCAATTTTGATTATTCTACTAAGATATGTTTGATTATTCTAGCTACTAATATTAATATGTACAGAGAGTGAACACCGTATAAATATACATAAATACACTAATTTGGTAGGTGATTTTCAGTAGAAATAACATTTTGTTCTAACAAATACTAATATACATATTGTTTTGTATCAACACAGGGGATGGTGCAAATCATTTGAGCAATATTGAGAGCGCTGAAATGCCAGAAGAGAGTTTGATAAAGGAGTTGGCAAGAGCTTTGAGAGAAAGAACAGGGCTTAACATGTTCAATGTTGATGTGATTAGAGATGTCAAGGATTGCACGAGGTATCTTGTGATTGATATTAACTATTTTCCTGGTTATGCAAAGCTGCCAAGTTATGAGCCCTTTATCACTGATTTCTTGTTGGATTGTGTACGTAATAAGCCTGCGGTTGTGTGTGAGAAGAATCAGGGAATGATTATGAATGAATGAAGGAAGGAATGTTGTTTTGGTCTTTGGCTTTTGCAGAGCGTGTGGACCATACCATGATGGTTTAACATTGTAGCTTCTTTTGTGTTGTCTCTTGTTTCTAGCGTTGCTTAGTTTTGGAACCTTTTTTGGTGCTCTAGATTCTTTGTTTTGTCTTTGTCATAATTGATGTCATTTTCAAGAATAATTGACACTTGTTTGGGTGACTATGGTTAGGATCGATATCAGACACTAAAACATCATAGTAAGTGCAGAGATTTATGCTTGTAAAATAGCAACCGTTGAAATGGATTCCTCCCTTTGAAATATCATGATATTCAGAGTTAACTTTTTAGTGCAACATTCTTTTGTGTTTTGAATTATAAAAAGAAAAAAATAGTAATACAGTATCTCAGAAGAAGTGCCAGGATGTGATGCTATGATGTAGTTAATGTATAGCTCTGCTTTATTTTATTGTGTACAAAGCATAACATAGATACCTATAACCTTGGCATTATTTCTTATAAAATATCATACAATCGAGCTGTGGCTAGCTCTAACCAAGATTAACTCCAACCTTGTTGTACAATTAACTAAGTGACACCATCAAGAAACCACACTAATGGTGGATTCCATCATAATTTATAATTCTAGAGTCTAGACAGTGAAGAAAAGGAGAAGTATCAGATTTATCTCAAGGTGATGCCTTTCCGTTACCATTTGCGGAAGCACGCCTAGATTCATAATCTTTAACAGCTGCTTTTATGGCATCCTCGGCAAGCATGCTACAGTGAAGCTTGACTGGTGGAAGTGAAAGATGCTTTGCAATTTCACTGCACGACAATAACAATAAGTCAGTTCGACAGACTCGAAACCATGATCCCAAATTATCGATGCCAAAAGCATGACCATATTAAAATCACCTAGAAGAACTCATCTACCAAAGAGTACATAATCCATGAGATCAAAAGGTCCAAAACACAAATCAACAAACAAAAGCAGCAAATATTCTTAAGCAACCATTAGACTCACCAACTAAGAATCATCCTCTGCAGCTAGCAATTAACCCATCACACCAACCAAAAAATATTATGATGCATGTTACAATTATGGGTATTGTCTTCAACATTAAACAGGAAAAAACTCATTTTCTATGGAATTCATCTTGCTATTATACCAATTTTTAGACAATCTTGAAAAAAAAAATCATGCGGGAGCACAAAAAATTTCCATGACCAAGAACTTTCTTCATGCTTTGGAGTGAAGTACCGTTCAACAAAAAAATGAAGAGACTAAAAATATATCTCATGAAGTCATGATGCACAAATACTTCGTTTTTACTCACATGCATATAACTACTACTACTACTATTTTGTGACTAACAATTTCATAAAAATGCCATAATCAGTTAACTACATACCTATTAATTTCTCATATTTGTATGTGTAAGATGTTAGGATAAATCAACAACCAGCACAAACTTAACCTCTAATACACAAGCCAAGGCAAGCCAAGGCAAGTGAAGTTAAGTGAAGATATTTACCTGTTTTTAATGGATAAGACTTCTTCCATTTGCTTTCCCTTCACCCATTCAGTAGCTGCAAAAGAAAAGACAGAAACAGAAACTACAAATCAGAACAGAACCATCGCCAGTAATCTTATTCAATTATTTTTTTCCCCTTCTGAAGCTACATAATATTCATCTACATCATGAAGGATCACAATCGTTACTCCACATATCAAAATTCACAAACCCTAGGGTTTCCCTTCCTAATTATAATCCAAAATTGAAAAACGTTAATTGAAAAACCCTATACATACACTTGTATTTGCTCTCAAATATGTTGGCTTCTTCGATTCAAATATTACCTTCTTAATATTCTAAATAATAATCATGATACTAAAGTTTAAACGGAAAATAATTATATCTTAGCTCGCAATCTCGAATCAAACTAGTTCAACACAAACTCAATCGATCAATGAATGATTAGAAAGTTAGAAGCGAAGAAGAAAACTAACCGACAGAGGAAGAAGCGATGGCGGATCCACAACCGAAGGTTTTGAAGCGAGCATCAACGATCTTGCCGGTTTCCTCATCAACCTTGATCTGAAGCTTCATGACGTCACCACAAGCAGGTGCACCTACAAGGCCGGTGCCGATGCCGGCTTCTTCCTTCTCGAAGGAACCGACGTTGCGTGGGTGGTTATAATGGTCCACCACTCTCTCGTGGTAAAATCGCCGTCCAACGGCAACGGAAGAAGCCGGAGACGCCGCATGAAACGACGCCGTTCCAGCGGTAAGTCTCTTCGCTGCGAGCCTCAGCATATTTTTTTTTCTTTTTCTAGTATCTTCTTTTTTCGTGTGATTGTGTTGGAAATGGAAGCAGAAGGAGGGAAGAGGGAAGAGAAGGGAATAAATAGGTTCCCTTTTGCTTTAAGGCGGTTATTCTCTTCGTTTACGTGGCGGGTAGATAAAAGATGCTTCTTTTTTTGGGCCTGCTTATTTTTTTATTTTATTGGACCTCTATTGGGCCAATCAGGCCCATGTTACGGTCACTATTTGTTTGTTTAATACAAGTGTAATCGAAGTCCAGAAAAAAGTATTTGTAGAGCCGGAAATAGTGGGTTGGAGGAAAATAGAAGGTTTTGGAGCATGAGAATTCAGAAGAAAAAGGGCAAAATTGAAAAAATTATTTTTGACTTACAATTAATTGTGAAAACTATTTTTTGGAGGAATAAAATTGAAATTCTTTTGAAATGTTGGAGAATATTTAGTAATTAGTATATTATTTTTATTAAAAAAGAAGAAAAAAAATTATGCAATAACATCTTGTCATATTGACAATTTTTTATTTAATTTCATATTCTACTGTATCTAAAAGTAGTATTTATAGCACGATCTCAATTTTGATCTCAATTTAAAAACTACAACGGTTTCACATTTTTTTAAAGTTCTCATAAAAAATTGCTAGTTTAAAAACCGCCACAATTTAGTAAACGTTGTTAATTATTTAAAGACATTTATTTGTAGCGGTTTAAAATCACTGTTATTCGTCGATTGCAGCTTATATAGTTATAGGATAATGCTATTTGAATAAGTGGTTTAGCTAATCAAGTTCAATCAAGTGATTTATTTTTATGTTAAATAGAATATTATTTTAATATTAAATAGTATAAAAATAACACATAAATAAAATTTTATTTGATATTAAAATAGTTTTTTATTTAGCATAAAAATAAATAACTTAGTTAAACTTATATGAAAAGTTGGATCACTCCTGTACTCTTATCCTTGGACATGGTCAATATAGGGTGGTAGGCACAGAAATAATTTGATAAACTAAAAATAAAATTCCATAGCAAGTAGCAACCATATCCAAAATAATGAGTGTTATCATATGACAAAATGGCAATTTATATATATAATAATATGTTAATTATATTACTTATAATTAATAAATACCGGCTTTTTGCATTGGTTGGTTCTCTTTCTTTTCAAGTTGCCATGGCTGGCTACCTTTCTCAACTCTCACCCTATGCTATCTATCTAATCTAATAGCTGCTATACTTTATTTTTTGACATTGATTGCATTCCAGCATATGGGAGTTTCATATTAATAAATAAATAAAATAATGATATTTGTTGTATTATGGATAATGTCAAATTATAATTTAATTTATTTTCCATAATTTGGTTTGTTATTTTAGAAATTATAATATTTTAGAAAAATATATAAATGAATGTGATCTGGTCCAATACTTTTCGACCAAAAAAATATAAATCAAGCTATAACTTGGCTCAATTCAATTCTAATTAATTAAATATGTGTAAAATTAGCACCATTAAGATAAAACTGAAATAAACATATATAACCTTGTCAATTAAATATCACCTCTTGATAATACGAAAAAATAATAACGTCTATAAATAATCTTAATTTTAGTTAGATCAGGTATGCTTTAATTTTTTTACGGACTTAATATTTATTATTGAATATTCTAATGACTTGAGCGGATAATAACAAATTGAATTCAAATAAACTTGATTTTATTTTAATAAATAATCGGTGTTAGCACTGCAAAATTAAATGAAGTTTTTAAATAAATACACATTATTGGTTATTTATTGTTATATATATATAAATAATATAAAAGTAGTTGTAGTATTTTTCAGTACTAAATATGTAAACTGAGTATACAATGAATTTGAACGTTTTTTGAGATTATTGAACAATAATTCTTAAGAGAATTTCTCATTATTAAATGGTGATGACGATGAGTCCATGATAGCCAAAATAATGCTGCGTCTACGACTTTATGTATTCATTTAAGAATTAAGTTTTTTGCACCGATAGAGACGGTGGAAATAATTTCATATAGATATTTAATTGTGTATTGTTACATTATAAAAATAAATAATTTTTAAATTTATTATTTAAAATATATTTTAAATGTATAAATTTAATCTGATAAATATATAAAACATCTGATTTAACTATACTAAGTGCACATTAAAATAAGTAAAATTAGTCATTAATATAAAATAAAGAATTAATTTATATATTTTTATACATATCATTTATAACACGGAAAAACGTAAATATTAGTTTTATATTTTTTTATATTAAAAATAGTATGTACGTTAGTTTATAATGATTTATTTAAACATTTTAAAAATATTTTTAGACAATAAGTATATTAAAATTAATTTCTTAATCAAATTAAATTAAATTAAATGCATGAATAGTAAACAACAACGAAACATACGGCCCTAGCTACTTCCTTTCTGTCATATGTAGGCATTCTAAACTTTTGACTAATCATTCATATCCCTTTAAAAAATTAATTTAAAGGTTTAATTAATTAATTAATTTTATTGAAAAATTATTCGATATACTATACTTTTGTGGCATACTATATTTCAACGCTTTTTAGCAGTTGATTTTAATTGATTTTAATTATAAAATTAAGATGAACGACTAAAAAGCGATGAAATACAATATGCCATACCTTTTGCGACATACCGGATAATCTTCCTACCTTATTTTTTCGGCTGAAATTGAGAAATCATGAGTGTGTCATACCTATGTGGGGTAAGCACACACTTGTACATTTTCGTTTCGTTAATTACTTAATTATTTCTATGTGATCAAGGCTTCATCATCAATTCGTTAATTAATTAATTAATTAATTAATTAATCTATTAGTTATTACTGTACTATATGAATTGACATGAATGCATGATATTATTATCTTCAATCCACCGACTTTCAATTAGGGAATTAGTTTGGCAATATCCGAAGATAGTGATAGAAATAATGAGATAAATGTCTTCTTTGTAAAGATGGAAACATGGAGAATATATCTCTCATCCATGTGAATATACCTATTTAGTCATTTAGATGACAGTTATATGCATATTAATTAAGAGTTATTATTGGTATACAGTAAAAAATAGTTACTAATATAGAATATCTGTAAAATATAAAATATATATTAAAACTGACTTAAAAGTAATATAAATATTAAAATTTGGTTAATGAATTTTAATATATAAATAGAATTTTTTATTTATTAATTTAATAGAAAATTAACCTATTTTTATTGAATTATTTGGTGTTTTAAATGAAATTACTGTCATATATTAATATATAATAAATTTTTCTAAAATAAAGATGTTAATATTTAATAAAATTTTTAAATAAAGATGTTAATATTTAATTTCTGAAATTTGCTTCAATAAACAGAAATTGTATAATATAATGTTATAATATTTGTTTTATTTTTTAAAGAACATATTACATATTTTATTTACAATTTAAATTTAGTGTTTAAACTTAATTTTTAGATATAATTTTTATTGAATAAAATAATACTGTATGTCAATACATAATTATTGGCTTTTACATGCTACGACATGAATGATTAGCATATTTTATGAGAATGAAATGGGTTTCAGTTTCACATACAATAATAATGCATTGACCTAATCTCTTTTTTAATTTTTATCGACAGCAGCAACTTTATTATAAAGTCTGCATGACGATGTGGTCTATAAAGTATAAAATGATTAAAATCCAATAAGATAGTTTACTTTTCATTCCCCACGCATGCATAATGCTATTTAATTCCACTAGAGTTCAGAAATAATGTTACTGCTATAATTAAAGTCATATCAGTAGGATAAGATTTTTTATGATATTTTTAATCAAAGAGTTTTATTTGATGAGAAGAGAAGTATAAAGTAGCAATGTAAGTTATTTTATATAATAATCCTATAATTATCTCTATTTTTAATTTTTATGACTATTTACGTGATATTTCTGAAAAATAACTATTTTCTAATGCTGTATGTATAATTTTTTATACTATTAAGTTATTGAAATGAAGTTCATACTTATATTATCATGATGATAATATATAATTTTTCTATATGATTCAAACTAATAAAAAATGATTAAATAGCTATCTTTATCACATTCCTCACGTAATGTCTATTTTTTTTTTATAAATTTTTTATATCGACTTTATTATATTTTTGTTTGTCTTAGGCTATTTTTTTTAATTTAATAAGAATTTAATTTTAGACATTTTGGCCAAATTTTAATATCTTATTATGATATATTTTTCCTAAAAATTTAAACTAAAAAAAGAGACACACACAAATAATTATATTTCTAACTTATATATTACACATGTATGAGAGCTAGAGGGTGGAATAATAATAATAATAATAATAATAATAATAATAATAATAATAATAATAATAATATTATGGCATATAGCTTGTTTTAATCATTTATCTAATACAAATGAAAGGCTATATATGAAATATTTTTTTATATTTAAGATAAAATTCGAACTGCACGTTTTAATTGATGAAAACAAATAATTGGCTATAAAATACTTTTTATATCTAAGATATAATTGGAATTCTGAAGTTTTTAATTGATCAAAATCAATAATGATGATCTGGAATGATATAAAAGGAAAGAAGCCAAAGTTTTTTTTAGAGCAAAAGTTTCTGGTGGTTTGGTTATTTGATACAGATGATGAAGATGAACCCTCTTCCACTTATCACTTGTGCACTTTAGGACAATCTAGCTGAGAGCATTGAGCACTCTTCTCATTAATAATTATATATGTTACATTAAATTTATAATTCCCTCACTTCTTTAATTTTCTTTTGCATAATTAATATATAAAATTGCAGCAAGCAACCGATTTTTTTCCTCCACCAATGACTGCGTTGCATGAATCCGTACTACTAAAACTTTTTTATAAATTTTTTCTATAGCAATTTTTTTATAAAATATTTTAGGAAAAAATTTAGGATAACCTCTCATCTTTCATTTTGATAGAATATAAATTTATAGAATTAAAACATGAAATTACTACGAATCTTTGTTATAGGTCATCATATCCATAAGGGTGAAGTATTTGTAATAGATTTTGACACTCAAGTCAATATAAAAATTAGGATTAGAATCAGATATATATATATACACGGAGTTTATTGCCGATATTAATTTGTTTAATTCAGCATGATACTACAAAATTTTAAAATTTAAATATAATTTTTTATAAAATATTTTAGAAAGAAATTTAGAATCACCTCTTATCTCTCATTAAAATAGAACACAAATTTATAGAATTAGAACACAATACTGCTATGAATCTCTTTGTTATATAGGTTGTAATATCCACAAGAATGACGTATTTGTAATAGATTTCAACACTCAAATCAGCGACAGTCTAAGAAAAAATACATGAATTAATTTTTTGAAATATTAATTTGCTTAATTTATCAATACTACAAAAAAAATTTAAATTTAAATATAATTTTTAGTTTTTTACTCAAATTTGTCCTCCTATTTTTCACTTTCTTTCAGCTAGAAAACAGCAGAAAATCCATTTTTATGTTGGGAGATGATAAGTTGAATAACACAACACAAATCTTATTTCACTATTTGTTATTCTTATTAATAAAATAACTTTAAACACGCAACTATCATTGTCCTAAACGGTTACCAAAACAACTTGTTCACCATTTTAGCTGAGTTTGTGTCTTTCTTTATGATTTGTTTACTCTGTCACACTTATTTTATCTTCTTCTGCTTACTAACCTCAGCACTACCAACTCTCTCTCTCATTCTGATATTTCATATTACCACTTTCAAAATCCTCATTGAGAAAATTTATATATAATTAATATCCAATTGGCCATTACATTCATCTGCCACTGCCACTGCCACACAAACAAAAATTCCCACAATCATCTGCCATTGCACCCTTTTGCTTGTTCTTCCAATTTGACAAAGATCTCACTCATATAATAATACCAATTGTCTCCATTTCCTTGTTTTTGTGCTTCATTGGAACTTTGTTTGTTCTTATATCTATACTGTGTTTGGTCTTTTGAGTTTGTCTCAATCTTTGTTGTGTCTCAAAATTCAAACTTAAATGTAAACTGCACACCACCTGCTTGTTCTTTTGTCTGCTCCAAACTCTCTTGCTTTCTTTTCAAATTTTTCTAATGCTCCTTGCTGAAAAATGTAATTTTGACTTTTGATTAAGGTACCCTTTTAGCTTTTCCAGTTAATGCCCAGATCCTCAAAAGTGTTGTGAAACATTTCCAATCATGGGTTTTTTGTCAATCATGGAATCTCGTTAGGCTTTGACTCTTGTGTTCTTTCCATGCTCATTCTTCTCAGCAGCTTCTGAAACATAAGAAAATGCAGGTTTTGATGATGGCTTTTCGTTAGTTAGTTAGTTAAGACACTCTCCAGATATTGCATATATGTAACTGGAATGCTGCCAGTTTTGCTTCTCCTTAGATAGCATATGGAGGGTATCAAGAGAAAGGGTTGGTCTTGGATCTAGGCTTTGCCATGGCTGAACGCTAATCTTCAGTCTAAGCTTTGTGGAGAGTGTCTTTTCTTCTTGTTGACTATTTAACAGAAAAAATCTATGATAAAGTTTCTGTTGGATATGTAATTCCAACTGTGTTTTTTTGTTCAATTACTGACTCATTCTTTTGTTAAACATAACCAATATATGTGGAAAAATTCATAGATCATTATTTGACATGTAAATTCTTAGGCCTGGATTCATTCATTTTTCCCCCTTTATCAAGGGACTGATGATCTTCTCAACAACCAAAACAAAATGAGTATACCTTCTACCCTCTTTCCTGTTTAGGATGATATGTAGGATTCTGTTTTCCCTGCCCAGAGATTTGTCAAAAATTTTGCACATGCAGTCTTAATCAATGTTTCTTTAACCTCTAGAGCTGGCTTGAAGTGAATCAACATCTTTCAATTTCATCTGCTTCTACTTTGTAGTCAATAAACCAGAACATAAGATAGGCTTTAATTGCTTGGTAGTCCAACACTTTCATGGAAGAAACATTTGTTCCCTTCCGAGGGATTAAGAATGACTTGAAAGCAAGACTTTTGTGCTACAAGCAAGACTGGACCAGTGGATTTCAATCTGGTTTCAGGTTTGTGATATAATCTTGATAGTTATCTAACTAGCTGCCATAATTTTTAACCAAAACCATGCCTATCGGATACTGAATTTCGAACTTTATCGCTAGAGTTTTATAGAAGAAAATTTCTTGATGTATCTTGACATTGTGTTATACTGTTATACAGGATCCTGGCCCCAACTACATACATATTTTTTGCTTCAGCAATTCCGGTTATATCCTTCGGGGAGCAACTAGAGAGAAATACTGGTACAAGAACATTTTTCAGGTTCATTGTAATTTTAGTAATTCAACCACTGTTTGGTAAGAAATGTTTTATTGCTTTTTACAGATGGAACTCTCACTGCAGTGCAGAGTCTTGCATCAACGGCCATTTGCGGCATTATCCACTCGA
>JASCZI010151496.1:16384-27186 GCA_036250425.1 Stylosanthes scabra | reverse complement strand
AGTCGTTGATGGTTGGGGCTTGTGTTGCTGCTATGCCTCTTTTGAAGAAGATACCTTCTTCAGTTCTTTGGGGTTACTTTGCCTTCATGGCAATTGAAAGCTTGCCTGGAAACCAGTTTTGGGAAAGAATATTGTATCTTTTCACCGCGCCAAGCAGAAGATACAAGTATATTCATGCTCACATCTTTTTCATTGCTTTAGTTACAGGACTCATGAATTTGAATTTTGTTCCTAATCTTTCCTTTCATTATAAGCTTAATAATAAGGTTCCCCTTTTTCTTTCATGAATTCCACTACATGTTTCTATAATTGTTTTTCTTAGTCAAATTTGTGAGTGGTAAGTTTGTAACTGGTTTCAGTTATGCATATTCTTGTATGCCTACATTTACATCCATGTTAACATGTTTGTGTGTGTTTGTATACATTGCATCTTAAGAGGTTGAAGATGATGATCACTCCTTTTCTGTTTCCTACTTTAATAGACTGCTGGAGGAATACCATGCTACATTCGTGGAGACGGTGCCGTTCAAAACAATTGCCATGTTTACCATCTTTCAGACAGTTTACTTGCTTCTCTGCTTTGGCATAACCTGGATACCAATTGCCGGGGTTCTATTCCCATTGTTGATCATGCTTCTTGTCCCAGTACGACAATATATTCTTCCTAAGTTTTTCAAAGGAGCCCATCTTTCGGAGTTGGATGCTGCATCGTTCGAGGAAGCGCCTGCTGTTTCCTTCAATGCTGTAAGTAATTTGAACTGCATCATTTACTTTACTATTATCAAATTAGTGCAATGAGAAATGCAGCTTTATATATCTGTTGAAAGCTGTTGTTCTGTTTGTAGTTTAATGTCTACTTTACTATCTACTTAGCAGGATCCAAATGCTCAGGCAGCAGTAAATATCAGTGGTGGCGAAATTCTTGATGAAATTATTACAAGGAGTCGTGGAGAGTTCCGCCGGACTCAGAGCCCAAAAACATCAAGTTCAACTCCAACTTCATTTGGAGATATACGACCTGCTAGTAGCCCAAACCTAACAAGAAGGCTACCGAGCCCTCGAGTAATCGAATTGAGAGGAGAAAGCAGCCTAGGATCAAGGGGTAAGGAGGTCAAGTTGAAGCAAACACCTAGTCCGCAGCCGTCAAATCTTGGGAAACATAACAGTGGTTCATCTTCAAGCTGAAATGTATCTGTTAAGACACATCAAAGTGGTACTAAGCAAGGCTCTTGAGGTTATGTGCTTATTCATGTAACAAAAAGATCATTTTCTTAGTATCTTTCTTTTCTTCCTTTTAACTTTTTACCACATACTTTGTTGTGTTGACTGCATTATTGCTTAAAAGTATCTATAAAATGGGCAGGTATATTTTCATGGTGATGGATAGATCCTTTTGCATGTTACCTCATTGCTGTCTTGAATTTTAGTTTTATTGTGGAGCCTTGTAAAATCAAAGTGCAAAAAGCAGTTAAATCTACAATGACCCATGTAAGGATAAGGGCATGTTTAGATTAGTTGGTGCACAAATTTCCAAGCACACATGTATTCATGGGAGGAAATTCACATGTAGTTAATTTCACGTGAAGTTGACATTTTACAATCGTTAAATGATAATTTAGTTAAATACTTAAATATGTTAAATCATCCAATACTTTTTAATAAGTAACTTCTCATGAAGTCGACTGCAACAGTGTTAACTTCACCTTATTCATTTCTTTGACACTATCTTTTGAAAAGAATAGTGGTGACTTTGATGTGTATATGCACATGCATTGGATAATTTGTGTTTATCTTCATGGTGAGAAGTGGTGCTATATATTAACAATGAAATGCATACACAAGGCTTTGATAAGATGTGTTAGGTTGGCTTTTATACTTTCCCTGGTTAGAGAACAAAAATCTTAGTTTGTAAACCAACACCATGACCCTACTTCTTTAGTCTTAAGATGAAACCCATTTCCCAATGAGCACTAACCAGTCCTTTCAAAGATGTAGACAGAATTGCAATAATGGTTTCAGTATATTATCTAAGAATATGCATACTAAGTGTGTCTGATTTGGTTAGAGTTCTTTTTGGTAATAAGAGATTAACAAAAAAAATAAAAATGAAAATAAACAATCAATATAATTAGACTGAGGCAAAGTTCTTCATCGAGCAAGCAGACCAAAACAACAACCAAATTAACTTCATGATGAATTAGGTTTAGGTCAAATTTGACTGTTGAATCTCTTTGCTTCAACTAAAAAATCTTATAACATCTATCTTTATGTGACTTTGGCAACCTCCAATGCCTAACAAAATATAAAGTATCCTATTCCTACAACACAAACTCAGACATAGCACTTTCCATATTAAAAAAAAAAACATAACACTTTGAGTTCTTATTCACTACTTGACATTTTCCATATATTATAACTTAGCATAGCACTACAGCATATTAAGGAACAATATGATTTGTCACTTCAACTAAAGTTTTTTTTTATGCCTAATTTATCATTTATTTTTGCCAATGGATTAGATAGCCCTACTTCTAGACATTACTACATCACAAACTCACATATACAATATTTTAAGATGTGTTTGGTTTGCGCTTTCATTTTTTGTTTTTTGAATTTTGTGAAGAAAAAAAGCGAAAATAACAGAAAATATAATTTTATTATCTTTACTATTTTTTTTTTCTTCACAAAATTTAAAAAAATACTGAAAATAAAAATATAAAATGAAAACGTAAACCAACTACCTGGCTTTCATCAACTATTTGACATTTGCCAAGTTTTTTTTTAAAAATTCTTTTTGGGATTAGCCAAGTTTTAAACTCGAATATAGCCTATTAAGAGACACTATAATTTGAGGAATTTTTTTTTTTCTTGCGATCGAGCCTCGTGTTGGTTTCTTTAATTCCAACTCCATTTTATTAAACCCAAAACCTTATTGGGCCTCGGCCCCGAATAATACCAAAAGAAACCCAAAACCTTTCCAAAACAAAGGGAAGTTTGTTTTTGTTTCACCCAGGAGGGCAGAAATGTAATATGACTCTTCCCCCTGTTTTTGTATCGTCGATCTAGAGGGAACGCCAACGCCAGAACTCACAAGGGTTTTTCTTTTTCTTTTTTTTTTTTTTTTTTCGTTACTTTACTTGCTTCCTTCTCTGTCTCGTAACTCTCTCAATCGCTTCTCTTCCCTCTTCTCTCCGTCTCACCGGCGGCGCAACTTCCGGCTGCGGCAGTTTCCGGCGGCTCGGTAACTTCTGACGTTCAATCTCAGCACCAAACCGCCATTAGGTTCTTCTTCATCTTTCTTATTTTCCTCTCTCCTCGTTTCCTTTTCCTTCTCTGCATTTGTTTACCTTTCTCTAGTGTTTTTTAATTCACTTCTTCTTTTTGGAATCTGCTTTCTTTGTTTCTTAATCGCATTGTAGCTGCTGCTCCCTCTGTTTACTTAATCTTAGAGACTTAAGTTTAATTAGGTATAGGATTTTGTATTGTTATGCATTAGCGTGATGTTATTTGATTGATTTTTCTTTCCACTGTTTTAGACTATGGAAGGGATTATGATATTTGGTAATTGATAATGAGTGAGTTCGATTCTGTGTAACTATGTAGAATTTCTTAATGATTTGGTCCGAGTTCATACATCTAGGAATACCCCTTATTTGCCTTTCAGCTTTCAAAACCAAATAAAGAGCGACGTATTGTAGTTAGGGTATGCTTGAGAGTTTTAAAGATGATGGAAGGGAGTGTTTATTAGTGATTTAGTCCAATGGAACAGAAAAGTGTGGGATAGGAAGGTGTCCATGGAACGGTTGGCTATGAACCATCTTAGTTGGAGTTGAAGGGTATATTAAGTTTAGTTTTCAAATTTGTCCATCTAATTCATGTGTGTATGTTTCATATCATATGTTGCAAAACGGCAAAATAATAAAATCGCAGGGTAGAAGCTTTGTGCCCTCTATGTCCACCATTTTTTTGGTTCAATAAAAGCACTGTATATGAAGGCGTAGAGAGGTTTCAGCATACCTCGCTAGCCACAACTCGTCTTCTTCATGAACCACTTCCAAACATGTATCTTTTGGGTTTGTCCTTGGTTCCTTGCCATTCCTAGCCCTCCTGTTGTCAGCTTCTCTGCTCCACTGTTTAGGATTGACAACTATGATAATACATAAGAATTGCATTTAACAGGGGTTATATTCAAATATCAGCCATCTTGCTATCCCCTGTTCTGTAGTGGCTTTGGGTTGGCTGCTCTGCAGCTGCTACATAAGATTGGCAAGTGGCAACTATGATAATGCCTAACAATAGGATTGATTTTTTTAGGTTTTTTTGTGGGGTGGGGGGTGGGGGGCATTAGGTTTGTGTTTCTTACTGTTTTAGAAATTAATTAACAAACGGAGGAGAAAATGCAAGGTTTTTTTTTTTTAAGTTCATACTTCTACATTCCTAATATTATTCAGTGTCTTATTTTCATTTCTTATCTCTTTTATGTTTTTTAACTTTTTCCTTTGCAACTGTTCAAAGAATATTAAGATTTTATTAGAATTTTTTGTTGTATTGCTTTTTATGTAAATTTTTTAATATAAACTCATATTTTTTGTACATTGTTGACACTAGTACCTTTGCAGTGAGAATGTATATTGTCAGATTTGTTAATTCTATTTTTAACTATCGATTGAATTTTATTTGGGTGGATAAGCCCTTTATTGTCATGCCGTAAGGACTAACTAGCATGCTTGATGACCTTGCAATCCATCTACATTAGGATGATGATTTTATATATTTCTTTGCAGTAAAAATGGGGATTGATGACAATCTGAAGGCATGGGTATCAGATAAGTTGATGTCATTGCTCGGATATTCTCAGCCCACAGTTGTACAGTATATGATTGGACTATGTAATTGATCTAAGATCATTTTCTCACAGTTAAAGGATTCCTATATAGTCATTTTGGAACATATATGATACAATATTTATGTTCAATATTTTCTTATTCTTTTTCTGTATTGCAGCCAAGCAGGCTGCTTCTCCAGCCGATTTGGCGGGCAAACTAGTGGACTTTGGGATTTCATCATCAGATACTCGGGCATTTGCTGATGAAATATTCTCACGAGTTCCTCGTAAATCTTCTGGTTTAAATGTTAGTTTATACATATGCATATATATACTGTGAACATATGCTGCCACCTTTGTGCGTTTATCCAGCAAATTCTTTCTTGTAATATTTTTATAATCTCTGTTTTCTGTTGATACTCCTGTATTCTGTACCAGGAATATCAGAAACAAGAGAGAGAAGCTGCAATGTTGGTGAGGAAGCAGAGGACTTACGAAATTTTGAAGGCTGATGATGATGATGATTATATTGGTGGTGAAGATAAATCTTCCAAAGCTACTACATCAACGTCTAGAAAGATTGATAGCCGTAACAAACGTTTCAGGAAGAAAACTGAATATCAAGATGATGAAGACGACGAGGCAAAGTGTTCATAACCTATTAGATTCACTTTCATATTTTTTGGTCATGGTAAGCTGCTGATCAACAGCTCTTCTAACAGCAGGTGACTTATTTTGACCAAATGCAATCCTGCAGGTAATTTCAAGAAAGGAAATGGAGAGACAAGTTAAGAGACGAACTTCTCCCGGCCAAGATACTGGATCAGAGGTGGTATTTGGATCTATATGTGCCAATCTATTATTATTTTGAACTAAATATGATTTACGGTCTTCTCGAATAAAATAAGAGGAGCATTCTGCTTATCTTATTCTTTGCTGTTTTCTTATTTCTTTTTAATTCTATTAATCTCGCGGAAGAGCACTGTTTTTTGAGAATGTAATGTCCTTTTCCCGTGCATTTCCCACCCCTCCTTTTTCTTTCTGGGTTCAAGAATATAATGCTTCAGTGCTTCACTACATCAGTTTTGTTAATATTTGATTTTCTTATCTTGATGTGGTTCCTTCCCAATTTTGCAAACAGTCAGAAGAAGAAAGATTAAAAGATCAAAGAGAGAAGGAGGAACTAGAGCAACATCTGAAAGAAAGAGATGCAGCAGGAACACGGAAGGTACTAGTCAATATTCATATTGATAGGTCTTCTTACCTGGATATTAATCACATAATTTTTATACCGTTTTTCGGGTTTATTTTAATCATTTAATGTCCTTAAATGAGTATCTTAAGTAGTAGCCAGATGGATATTCTTGTGGGAAATAAAAACAAAGACAATTTCTTGAAAAGAATAGGGGCTAAGGAGAGTTAGAATTCAATGGAGTGTGAACAATAAAAAATTTGAGTGGATACTATTCTGCAATACATAGTTTTATATTTTGTTGATGTCAATCGGTTTGGTTGGTATTTTAGGTTATAGGTGCCTGCTACTGCTAGATCATACCCATTTCTCATCAATTTTTAAACTTGTTATCTTTTACAGCTCATAAGATTCTTAAGAATTGATGTTTCTTATAATGTAGAAGCACAAATAGATGCTTCTATGTGTCCTTTTCTTTCTTCTTTCCTGTTTCGTGTTTTGTTTTTTAATTGCTTTATTCTAATTATGTGAACGTGTTCTTGTTTGACAGTTGACTGAACAAAAATTGACAAGAAGGGAAGAAGGTATAAGCTTTTCCTGTTTGAGCTTACTTGATTGTTAGATTTACAGGGACACATTCTCACACACAAGTATCCATGTAAACTTCATGCACCTTTGTGTTTGATTTTTATGTTACAGAAGAGGCAATTCGAAGATCTACTGCACAAGAGAATGATGATATTCATGCTTTGAGGTTTGTTACCATTTATATATATATTTGGATTTTTCCATGCTTGCTATATTATTATATTTGTTACTATAAAATATATATCTTTCTTCTCAATAGAAAGTGGAAATAAGATCTGTCATTGTTATCTTCTTCTTCTAATTATTTTTTCAACTGCTATTACTGGGTATTGGTTACAATGAGGTTGAGGAAAAGTTCTTTTATTTTTTATTTGCCCCCTTCTTTTGGGATGTTTATGCGGTGGACAACTGATAATCGTGTAAACTGATGTTTTAGAAGTGGCTGAACATATTAAGTGAAATAAGTCTTAGTTGGTGCTTTCATCTTCTTTTGTCTTCTTTACAAATGGTATGCTTGCTTTCTTAGCTTCCTAAGGCTAGCCTTATGTTATGTAATGTCATGTCACATCTTGCTTTTGTCACTTTTGTTTCAGAAAGGTTTCAAGGCAAGAATACTTGAAGAAAAGGGAGGAAAAGAAATTAGAAGAACTGAGGTATTTGTTTTTCGGGTTGTTTGTTAGATCTATTTTCTATCAATATACCAATATTAGTATGGTTATTTTATTATGATGTTTTTTGAGTTATAATGCTTATTTTCTCTCTAATTTCTATTTGTATTTAATATTTCATGTTTATTACAGAGATGATATAGAAGATGAACAATATTTGTTCGAGGGTGTGAAGCTTACTGAAGCAGAATATAGTGAGCTTAGGTAATGTTTCTGTTTGTCACTCAATGAAAGAGAGAAAAAAATATCATTATGTTTTTGGCCACCTTTACTTCTGCCTGTAACATCTACAAAAGCTTATATTGGTCTTCACTGTGCAACCTCACCTGTTTGGAATCTATGTTTTAATTATGATCTGTATAGTGGGCTGTACTACATAGAAGTCGTTCCCTCAGACATGTTTGCAGAGTGGAAGGGTTATGCTTTTATAAGTAACTTGTGTTTTGTTTTGCATTTGTATAGAGTAATTATTATCTATCTCCTCATCTCAATGAAATTCTTCTTTTATTAAAAAAAAATCCAACCTCACCCATTTTTTATTCTTGGAGGTTGAAATAAAACACACTAAGATCATCATTCATTATCATCATCATCATGTTAACAAAGTAAAAAGTTATTCATTGTATCAACAATAAAGGTTATGCTTGCAGCAAGTAATAAAAGCACTGGGAAAAATCCTTGTGTGTTCAAGGTTAGGGGTCATCTAAACGATTCAGGTTTATGAATGAGTTCAATGTTCACAATAATATAATCGTTTTAAGCATTGGCATGGTTCATATGCTTCATGTGTATGATAATTCAGATCCACTGACCACTGTCATATCTACATTGCCTTTATAACTCAAAACACAGTCATTAACAGTGGGATTCGGTGTTCACTCTATCACATAAGAGTATGCTTGGGTCTATTCTCTGTGCTACACGATTAGCAATGTGATTGAATAGTGTCAGTGTGTTATGGCTATATGAACAGTGTTCATAATGGGTACACAATTAAAAATGATGCCACCCAGTCATCCAATTCAGTTTGATCAGCCCAAAATTAGGCTAAGAAGGTCTAAAACTCCACTCAACGTTTATCAGCAGCACTGTCTTATTGCAGGCTTTGGGTTCATTGAT
Organism: Stylosanthes scabra; assembly: GCA_036250425.1. Taxonomy (NCBI): domain Eukaryota; kingdom Viridiplantae; phylum Streptophyta; class Magnoliopsida; order Fabales; family Fabaceae; genus Stylosanthes; species Stylosanthes scabra. The sequence goes on along the minus strand of JASCZI010151496.1, from coordinate 18,794 downwards.
ATCCACTGGGTTTTGATTGTGGAGCTTTTCTCTATTCTGATTTTGCTTATTTATCCTTTAGCTGTCTGAAATTCTTGTTTTCATATGTCTGCGCCTCAAGAAATGCTGCACTATGCTATATGCTATTTTCTATAGCCTAATGAATTACCATTAGCTGCTAATTATTTACTTGGAACAAACTCTGCATGTTACTATTTCATTATCAGGCATGTTTGGCCTGTTTGTTTACGGTGTCTCTTTGTATATACTGCATATAGATGTGCTAGCTAGAGCTCTTTATCAATATGGGGATTGTTCAGTGTGTAGAGGCCCCAAACCCCAACCGTATATGTCACAAGTAAATTATTTTATTCTTATTTAGGAAAAGTTTTATTTATTTATTTCTTATTTTATCTTCCAGATACAAGAAAGAAATATATGAACTTGTAAAGAAGCGGTCAGAGGAGGCTGACAATGTCAATGAGGTAATCAATAAGTTATTAAGTTTGCATTCCTTGTGTGTGATCTCCAGGTCATTTATTCATTCACAGTGGATTATTGTTGAATTTTAGTAACTTCCTTATTAAAGAGTTAAAGTGCTTACCTGCTATTCTTTATTAACTACAAATTTTTTTACAATATGATGCAAACCTAATCATTTGCAATGGAAATTATCAGAGACCTATGCAAACTATTTATTTATTTTCCTTTAGGAATCAGCAAATACAATGTTAGATATTGTGAGGTGATCTGATACTAAACTGTCGTATTCTCCTGGAGTTGCAGTATAGGATGCCAGAAGCTTATGATCAGGAAGGTGGTGTTAATCAGGAGAAGAGATTTTCTGTGGCTATGCAGCGTTACAGGTATTTCTGTTTCTGCATGATCTCTGATAAACCACTATAAATTATAAAAAGGAAAAGAAAGTGGGACCACACGGGCACAAATACGCTGTTGCCATTTTACCTAGAAATTATTTATCATCTATTTCCTCTGATTTTTATCTAAGTGAATGAGCTTGAATTCCAGAAGCATTTTCAATGAAGTAAGTATTATTGTTTCCTTGTAGAGACACAAATGCTGAGGAGAAAATGAACCCATTTGCTGAACAAGAGGCATGGGAGGAACATCAAATTGGTAATATTTCAATATTATTATACTCATGATAATATATATGTATAAAATGTCATGAAAGAAATCCATTCTTTCCGTATTATTTTTTGGATAAACTTTTTATTGTATTATAATACGCCTGAGTTCTGAATATCTTTCAGGAAAGGCAACACTAAAGTATGGCTCAAAAAATAAAAAACAAGCCTCTGATGACTATCAGTAAGTGTTCCATATTATAGTTGTTTAGTTGTAGGTTCTGAGGGATATTCATACCATTATTCCTTTGAGTGTACAGAATATAAGATTGTTGATTTCAAACTTCCATACAATTTGTATATGTTTAGGTTTGTATTCGAGGACCAGATTGATTTTATCAAGGCTTCAGTGATGGATGGAGATAATGTATGTCAATGACTACGGTTTGCTCAAGTTATTATATTTTTACGATGATATTCTGTGTCTGAGGAAGCTAGTCTCTCTTTGCAGTTTGATTACAAAGAAACGGAAGATTCACTGGAAAAGTCCAGAGCAAAGTCTGCTTTAGAGGCACTTAAGGTAGCATTCATCAATGACTTAATTAAGTTCTGAAAGAGTGGTTTGGAAAAAAATTAATTCAATGATGCTCAGAACCTTTTCATGCTAATGCTTGCAAATGATAGTTTTAGGTAACAAACATTAAGAATAGATGCTGGCTTTTGTTCAACACCACTCAACTGTTTCTGGCTACTGGAATTGATTGTTTTGAGGCAACAAAAATGAGATAACAGTTAGATGTGGACACCAAAGTCTAAGATATAAGATGGAAACTGAATTTCGGGTTGCTATTATATTTATGAATAATATTATTGTAACAATCATATTATTTATATTTTAACACCATGACCGGAAACTGGTTATAAAGTTGATTATTAAGTTGCCATTTTAAACTTGTGTGTCAAGCAGAAAAATCTCAATCTTCTGATAGAGTTGCTTAGACTGACCGTGGAGAATGCCTCATGCTATTTATTTATTTTTTCTTTTTTTCATTTTTCAGGAGGAGAGGAAAAAGTTGCCCATTTACCCTTATCGGGAGGAATTGCTCCAAGCCGTTCGTGATCATCAGGCATGGTTTTTCCTGCTTCTGTGTTCCTTTTTTCCTCTGATCTTTTTTAGTTAACTATTTCTGATTGATTGTATTGCGGAGGAGTGAATATCATCTCTGTTGCAAATAAACTGTTGTATTATGGCATTTAGTTGCATTCATTGCCATCTTATTAGCTTTATTCTTTTATACAACTGTGAACTATATGTTCATTTAAATTAACCTTGACTGTTTTCC